>PVIA01012111.1:0-39888 GCA_004024845.1 Tonatia bakeri | reverse complement strand
GAGTGGCATATTAACATAATGGAATGCTATAGCACAGAGAGAAAGAAGGAACCCCTACCCTTGGCAACAGCATAGATGGAACTGGAGAGCATTATGCTAAGTGAAATAAGGGGAGTGGTAAAAGACAAATACCATATGATCTCATGAATAAGTGGAATGTAATCAATAAACAAATAAGCAAACAAAATATAACCAGAGACATAGAAATAAAGAACAAGCTGACTAACCAGAAGGGAGGGGATAAAGGGATAATGAGGGAAAATTGGGGAAGGGTGGGCAAGAAATATGTATAAACGACACATTGACAATTCAAAGGGGTGTTGATTGAGAGTGGGAGGTGTGAATTGGTGGGCTGAGGGTGAGTGTTAGGAGGACGATGGAGATGACTATAGTTGAACAATAAAAATAAATAAAATAATAAATAAATAATATCCTACTATCACCCTGGCCCATGTGGCCAAGTTAGTTGATCATCATTCCACAAACCAGAGGGTCATGAAGGCACATGCCTGTGTTGCAGGTTTGTTCCCAATCAAGGCATATATGAGAGGCATCAGTAGATGTTTCTCTCTCACTTTGATGTGTTTCTTTCTCTTGGTCTCTCCCTACCTTTCCCCCTCTCTAAAATCAATAAGCATGTGCTCAGGTGAGGATTAAATATCCTACTATTTTCAACTGCCACTCTGAAAGTACTGCCCTGTGGTTGGCAGGGCTCTAAGTCCCTGCTTTTCTTCACTCTCCCTGCAGGGTTAGAACCTGTTACCTAAGTCTTACCTGCGGTAAATACTCATCATATTACTTCATAATAAGCTTCAGTTTCCTTTAGGAAGTTTCATTTGTATACAGAAAGAAGTGCAGTCTTCTAACATGTTAGCTAACCATTTAAACTCTGGGTGTAATATTTCTCAAGATGGAGGCAGAGGCAGAGGAGCCTTCCTTAACTCTATTTGTAACCTCATGAAATTTCATCCCAAACAGATTATTCCACACTGAAATAACTGTGATCCAATATCTAAGATTAGAAAGCAGCTTTAATAAAGTTTTATAAAGATATATGTGCCTATATGGTCATTTCAGCATTATTTACAATAGCCAAGATTGGAAATAACCTAAATGTCCATGACAGATGAATGGGTAAAGAAGATATGGTATACATATAAAATGGAATACTACTTAGTCATTAAAAAGATGAAATATTGCCGTTTGAGACAACATGGATGGATCCTAAGGGTATTATGCTAAGTGAAATAAATCAGATAGAAAAGGACAAAAACTGTGATTTTATACCACTGGTATATAAAACAAAAAAGTAATAAACAAAAATTTTTCTTCGTGGATGTGAAAAAAATTATTTATTTATTTATCTTAAATTATTTATGGTTGTTCAATTACAGTTGTCTGTATTTTCTCCCCACCCCTCCTTCCACCCCCTCCAAACCCACTTCCCTCTCCTTCCCACCCTCCCACTTGCTTCTGTCCATGTGTCCTTTATAGTAGTTCCTAAAATCCCGTCTCCCCTTTGGCCCCTCCCTCCTCCCCTCTGGCTATTGTTAGACTGTTCTTAATTTCAATGTCTCTGGTTATATTTTGTTCGCATTTTTCTTTTGTTGATTATGTTCCAGTTAAAGGTGAGATCATATAGTATTTGTCTTTCACTACCTGGCTTATTTCACTTAGCATAATGCTCTCCAGTTCCATCCATGCTGTTGCAAAGGGTAGGAGCTCCTTATTTCTTTCTGCTGCATAGAATTCCATTGTGTAAATGGACCATAGTTTTTTCATCCACTCATTTGCTGATGAACTCGTAAGTTGTTTCTAGCACTTGGCTATTGTAAATTGTGCTGCTATGAACATTGGGGTCCATAGGTTCTTTTGGATTGGTGTTTCAGGGTTCTTAGGGTATAATCCCAGCACTGGAATTGCTGGGTCAAAAGGCAGTTCCATTTTTAGTTTTCTGAGGAAATTCCATACTGTTTTCCACAGTGGCTGCACCACTCTGCATTCCCACCAACAGTGCACTAGAGTTCCCTTTTCTCCACATCCTCTCCAACACTTGTTTGTTGATTTGTTTATGTTGGCCATTCTGACTGGTGTGAGATGGTATCTCATTGTGGTTTTGATTTGTATCTCTCTGAGGATAGTGATGCTTAACATCTTTTCATGTTTCTCTGGGCCTTCTGTATGTCCTCCTCAGAGAAGTGTCTGTTCAAGTTTTTTGCCCATTTTTTAATTGGATTTTTTGTCTTACTGGAGTGGAGTTGTGTGAGTTCTTTATATATTTGGGGGATCAATCCCTTTTCTGAGGTATCATTGGCAAATATGTTTTCCCATATAGTTGGTTCTCTTTTCATTTGAATGCCGTTTTCTTCAGCCATGCAGAAGCTTTTTCATTTGATGAGGTTCCATTTATTTATTCTTTCCTTTATGTCCCTTGCTTTAGCAGACATAGCCATGAAGATGTTACTGTGTGAAATGTCTGAGATTTTCCTGCCAATGTTTTCCTCAATGTCTTTTATGGTGTTACAACTTGTATTTAAGTCTTTTATTCACCTTGAATTTATTTTTGTGTATGGTGCAAGTTGGTGATCGAGTTCCATTTTTTTTGCATATAGCTGTCCAGCTTTCCAAACACCATTTGTTAAAGAGGCTATTTTCGCTCCATTTTATTTTTCTTCTCCCTTTCTCAAATATTAATTGATCATAGAGACTTGGGTTTATTTCTGGGCTCTCTATTCTGTCCCATGAACAAAACTTTTTTTTAAACTCATAAACACAGATAACAGAATGGTGATTATCAGAGGGAAATGAGGATGAGGGGGAAATTGGGTAAAGGGAATCAACTGTATGGTAAAGAAACCTAGACTTTTGATGGTGATCACACAATAGAGTATACAGATAAACTATAATGCTGGACCCCCGAAATTTATATAATGTCCTTAACTTATCTCAATAAAAATTTTATAGTTTAATGTACTTTAATAACAAAATTACAGGAACACAGAAGGGAGACAACCTTAAACACATGTACTTGCACTGTGACTGGTGTAACTCAGTGGGTTGGGTGTCATCCCACAAGGTGAAAGGTGGCCAGTTGGATTCCCCATCAGGACACATGCCTTGAGTAACTGGTTCTGTATCAGACAGGCATGGAGAAGAGGCAACCAATCCACATTTCTCTCTCACATTGATGTTCCTCTCCTTCTCTTTCTCCCTCTATTCTCCTCTCTCTAAAAATAAATAAATCAAAAATTTTAAAGCACATGTACTTTCCTGTATCAATAGGACAACTCAGAAAAGTATAATGTGAATGGATGGAATTTACTATGGACAAAAATGCCATAGACACTGCTTAGTTGCATTCAGTAAGAAATTTACTTTTTTTATTTTATTTTAATTGTTGCAGTACAATTTTCTATCTTTTACTCTCATCTGAACTCCCCCACCCAGCCCTCCCCTCCTCCCTCCCATTTCCACCCACCCCTAGTTTTTATCCATGTGTCCTTTATACTTGTTCCTGTATACCCTTCCCCTTTTCCACTAAAATTCCCTCTCCTCTCCCCTCTGAACTCTGTCAGTCTGTTCTCTATTTCAGTGTCTTTGGTTATATTTTGCTTGTTTCTTTGTTTTTGTTGTTTAGGTTCCGGTTAAAGGTGAGATCATATGTTATTTGTCTTTCACTACCTGGCTTATTTCACTCAGCATAGTGCTTTCCAGTTGCATCCATGCTGTTGCAAAGGGTAGGAGCTCCTTCGTTCTGCTGTATAGAATTCCACTGTGTAAATGGACCACAGTTTTTTGACCCATTCATTTACAGATGGGCTCCTATGTTGCTTCCAGCACTTGTTAGTGTAAATTGTGCTGCTATGAACATTGGGGTGCAAAGGTCCTTTTGGATTGGTGTTTCAGGTTTCTTAGGATATAATCCTATCAGTGGAATTGCTGGGTCAAAAGGCAGATCCATTTTTAGTTTTCTGAGAAAATTCCATACTGTTTTCCATCGTGGTTGTACCAGTCTGCAATCCCACCAACAGTGCACTACAGTCCCCTTTTCTCCACAACCTCTCCAACACTTGTTGTTTATTGCTTTGTTTATGATGGCCATTCTGACCAGTGTAAAGTGGTATCTCATTGTGGTTTTAATTTGCATCTCTCTGATACCTAGCGATATTGAGCATCTTTTCATGTGTCTCTGGGCCCTCTGTATGTCCTCCTTTGAGAAGTGTCTGTTCAAGTCCTTTGTCCATTTTTTAATTGGGTTGCTTGTCTTTTAGAGTGGAATCCTGTAAGTTCTTTATATATTTTGGAGATTAAACCCTTGTCAGAAGTATCATCGACAAATATGTTTTCCCATAAAGATGGCCCTCTTTTTATTTTAACGCTGTTTTCTTTAGCTGTGCAGAAGCTTTTTATTTTGTTGAGATCCCATTTGTTTATTCTTTCCTTTATGTCCCTTGCTCTGGGGGATGTATCAGTAGAAATATTGCTGTGTGAAACATCTGAGATTTTCCTTTCTATGTTTTCCTCTAGGACTTTAATGGTGGAATGGCTTATATTTAAATCTTTTATCCACCTTGAATTTATTTTTGTGTATGGTGTAAGTTGGTGCTCGAGTTTCATTTTTTTGCATGTAGTTGTCCAGTTTTCCCAACACCATTTGTTGTTGAAGAAAATGTTTTTACTCCATTTTATGTTGCTGCCCCCTTTTTCAAATATTAATTGACCGTAGAGACTTGGGCTTATTTCTGGGCCCTCTGTTCTGTTCCATTGGTCCATGGGCCTGTTTTTATGCCAGTACCAGGCTGTTTTGATTACAGTGGCCTTGTAATACAGTTTGGTATCAGGTATTGTGATCCCTCCTACTTTGCTTTTCTTTCTCAAAATTGCAGCAGCTATTCTGGGTCATTTATGGTTCCATATGAATTTTTGACGTTTTTGTTCTATATCTGTGAAATATGCCATTGGTACTTTGATAGGTATTGCATTGAATGTGTAAATTGTTTTGGGTTGTATGGACATTTTGATTATGTTAATTCTTCCAATCCATGAACATGGTATATGTTTCCATTTGTTTGTGTCTTCCTTGATTACTTTCTTCAGTGTTGTGTAGTTTTCTGTATATAGGTCTTTTACTTCCTTGGTTAGATTTATCCCTAGGTATTTTATTTTTCTTTTTGCTATATCAAATGGGATTGTTTTCCTGATTTCTGTTTCTGCTGTTTCATTGTTGATATACAAAAATGCCTTTGATTTCTGGATATTGACTTTGTATCCTGCTGTTTTGCCAAATTTGTTTATTAGGTCAAGCAGTTTTTTGACAAAGTCTATAGGATTTTCTAGGTATACTATCATGTCATCAGCAAACAATGACAGTTTCATTTCCTCCTTTCTGATTTGGATGCCTTTTATTCCCTGTTCTTGTCTGATTGCTGTGGCTAAAACTTCGAGTACTATATTGAATAAAAGTGGTGAAAGTGGACAACCTTGTCTTGTTCCTGATCTTAGTGGAATAGCTTTTAGTTTTTGCCCATTGAATATGATGTTGACTGTAGGTCTCTCATATATGGCCTTTATTATGTTGAGGAATGCTCCCTCTTTTCCCACTTCGCTGAGTGTTTTTATCAAAAACGGGTACTGTACCTTATCAAAGGCATCTATAGATTGGATCATGTGATTTTTGTCTTTGCCTTTTTTTATGTGATGTGTTACATTCACTGATTTGTGAATATTGAACCATCCTCGCATCCTTGGGGTGAATCCCACTCGGTCATGGTGTATGATCTTTTTAATGTATTGTTGGAGGCAGTTTGCCAACATTTTGTTGGGGATTTTAGCATCTATGTTCATCAGTGATATTGGCGTGAAGTTATCTTTCTTTGTTGTGTCTTTATCTGGTTTGGGGACCAGGATGATGCTGGTTACATAAAAAGAGTTTCGGACTCTTCCATCATTCTGGATTTTTTGGAATAGTCTGTGAAGGATAGGGGTTAGCTCTTCCTTAAATGCTTTATAGAATTCTCCTGTGAAACCATCCAGATCTGGACTTTTGTTTGTCAGGAGTTTTGTGATTACTGCTTCAATTTCATCTGCTGTTATTTGTCTGTTCAGGCTTTCTGCTTATTTTTTATTGAGTTTTGGAAGATTATATTTTTCTAGAAATTTGTCCATTTCACCTAAGTTTTCAAATTTCTTGCCATACAGTTCTTCAAAGCAATTTCTTACAGTCCTTTGTATTTCTGTGGTGTCAGTTGTAATCTCTCCTCTTTCATATCTGATTGTGTGTTTATTTGGATCCTTTCTCTTTTTTTCTTGATGAGCCTGCTTAAAGCCTTGTCAATTTTGTTTATCTTTTCAAAGAACAAGCTCCTTAGCTTGGATTCATTGATCCTTAGAATTGTGCTTTTAGTCTCTATGTCATTTAATTCTGCTCTAATCTTGGTTATTTCCTTCCTTCTGCTTGCTCTGGACTGTCTTTGTTGTTGTTCCTCAAGTTCTTGTAGATGTAGGGTTAGGTTGTTTGTTTGAAATGTTTCTATCTATTTTAGGTAGGCCTGTATCACTGTGAACTTCCTTCTCAGGACTGTCTTAGCTGTGTCCCATAAATTTTGGGTTCTTGTGAGTTCCTTTTCATTTCTTTCCAGAAACTATTTGATTTCTTCTCTTATTTTATTCTTTATCCATTTATGGTTTAATAGCATGCTATTCAATCTCCATGACTTTGAGTGTTTTGGGTTTCTTCTCTTGGCGTTGGTTTCTAGTTTCAGTCACTTGTGGTCAGAGAAAATGCTTGGTATAGTTTCAATTTTCTTAAATTTGTTGAGACTTGCTTTGTGTCCTATCATGTGGTCTATCTTTGAAAATGCCCCATGTGCATTTGAAAAGAATGTGTATTTTGCTTCTTTTGGATGAATGGCTCTATTTATATCCATTAAGTCCATTTCCTCTAGGGCATTGTTCAATGCCAAAATATCTTTATTGATATTTTGTTTGAAATATCTGTCCATTTTTGGCAATGGGGTGTTAAAATCCTCTACCATAATTGTATTTCTGTCAATATCTTTCTTGAAGTCCTATAAGATTTTCTTTATGTATTTGGGTCCTCCTATGTTAAGTGCATATATATTTGTAATGTTTATGTCTTCTTGGTTGATTCTTCCCTTCAATATTATAAAGTGACCTTCTGGATCTCTTTTTATTGCCCTTTTTTTGAAGTCTATTTTGTCTGATATGAGTATTCCTACCCTGGCTTTTTTTTTTCCCTGCCCATTTGCTTGGAAAATTTGTTTCCAGCCCTTCACTTTTAGTTTGTGTAGATCTTTTGTCCTCAGGTGGGTCTCTTGTAGGCAGCATATGTGTGGGTCATGCTTTCTTATCCATTCAGCTATTCTATGTCTTTCAATTGGAGCATTTAATCCATTTACATTTAAGGTTATTACTGAGAGGTACTTATTCATTGCCATTTTTGTACCTATCTCTCTCTCTCTCTCTCCCTCTCTCTCTCTCTCCTTCTTTTCCTTAAAGCAGGCCCTTTAGCATCTCTTGCAGATCTGGTTTGGTGGAAGTTTATTCTTTTAGACTTCTTTTGTCTGGGAAGCTTCTTATTTCACTTTCTATCTTGATTTAGAGCCTTGCTTGGTAAAGTAGCCCTATTTGCAGGCCTCTGGTTCTCATTACTTGGAGTATTTCTTGCCAATCTCTTCTGGCTTGGAGTGTTTCCATTGAGAAGTCAGCTGCTCACCTTATTGGGGCTCCCTTGTATGTTACTTCTTGTTTCCCCCTTGATGCTTTTAAGATTCTTTCTGTCTTGCTATTTTGCCACTTTAATTATTATAAGTCTTGAGGTGATCCTCTTGGGTTCCTCTTGATTGGGACTCTCTGTGTTTCCTGGATTTGTGTGACTTTTTCTCTCATCAAATTAGGGAAGTTTTCCATCATTACTTTTTCAAATAGGTTTTCTATCCCTTGCTCTTCTTCTTCTCCTTCTGGTATCCATATTATACAGATATTATTATGTTTCATATTGTCTTGCATTTCTCTTCATCCCTCTTCATTGTTTCTGAACCTCTTTTCTTTTTCTCGTTCTTTCTGGGTGTTTTTGTCTACTTTGTCCTCTAGCTCACTCATCCGATCTTGTGCTTCATCGATCCTGCTTTTCATTCTTGTACTGTGTTCTTCAGTTCAGAAATGGTATTCTTCATTTCCTCTTGGCCCTTGTTGATAGTTTCTATTTCCTTTTTCATGTTGATATAGTTTTCAGTGAGTTCATTGTAGCTTCCCTGTAGTTTCTGGTAGCTCATTGTGAGCTCATTGAGTTTCCTGAAAATCATTGCTTGGAACTCAGTATCTGATACTTGAGTTGCCTCTATTGTATCATTCTTTCTGAGGCTTTCCCCTTTCCTTTCATTTGGGGATTGTTTCTTTGTTTTCCCATTGTTTGTGAGACTCTTCTTGTCAGCCTAAGCTTCTTAAATTGATCTGTTCTGCCTCCCTGGGTTTGTGGTGTGAACTTCTGTGGAAGAATACCAGTGAGTTTCAGTAGTGCAGTTTCCTTGATCTCCTGAGGTCACTGGTTGTGGATTGTCTTTTAAGTTGGCTCTGTGTTTGTCTTGGGGTTTTGATTGTTGTTGGGTCTTTCTTTGGTGGTTCCTTCCCACCAGCTGGTTAAATGAGGATCACTCCATCCACCACTTCTTGTATTTTGTTGTGCTGGTGAGGGAAGGTTGTGTTGAAGCTGGTTCTTCCATGTGTATAAGGTTTTGAGGATTCTCTCTTGCTCTTGTTCAGTTGTTTGTATTGGGTACTGTCTCTACTGCTTAGTTGTATTTCCAGATCGGTCCTGGATTGAGGTTAGTGTGGTTTCCACTCCCTCCTTCACCTTCTTCTGTTGTTTTCTGTTAGTGATTCCTTTGTTGTTGAGTTTCCTCTTCCAGTGGGTATCCTGGTGTTCACCACTTCTACCAACGTGTCTTTGTGATCTGTTGGAGGGGGAAGGCAAAATGGTTTAAGACAGCAAGAGAGTAATTTATGATATTTACAGTAGCAGCCAGTAGAGAAGAGATAGGAGATCCTTTGGCTATGTATAGTGTTAACTGTGACCTTGCACACAGCTAGATGATTTTTAGAAACGATGGAAAGAAGATAAGACTCTTGTTGGGGAAGGAAGGATTGTGAGTTGGATCTAGAAAGCAGTGAGCTTGTGGGAGTTCAGATTCTGAGGTAAGGTGAGAGTAAAGGATAGTAAATGGGTGTAGTGTGTGAGAGAATGCAGTTAACCACTACAGTAATAGCATTCAGGAAACTTTGAAATGGGCTAAGATCTGGGAGGGGTGTTGTGAAGTATTTACAATTGCCTGGAACAGCAATTATTTACAATAATATTAGAGCAATGATCATATGACAGAATCTATGAGATCTAGGTAACAAGAATAGGGAGTACAGAACCTTGTGTAGTGTGCTAATGAGACACAGGTGAGTTAAAGGACAATAAATTAGCAATACACTATGAAAGTGATATCAAGGGAAACCTGTCAGGTTATACAATATACCAGCCTAGCAAAGCAGACTATAGAGAAAGAAGAGGAATACAAAAATACTATTAAAGATGTGAGAATACTGGAAAAATAATAATAATACAAATATGCAATAACTTGCAGGTTCTCTGTAATAGCAGAGTGAAATTTGTCTCACTGTCACAGCTGTTGTGATGCCCCTTCTTTGGGTTCAACTCTGGTCTTTTTACAGATCTAGGTTTTTGTCTCACTTGTAGGCATTTAAAAAAAATTTAAAAAGCAGACAAAGAAAGGAAGAAGAGATAAATTTGGAGGAAAGAAAGGAGGAAGGAATGAAACAAGAAAGCAGGAAAGAGGAAAATGAAATTAAAAGAGAATAAAATAATAAAAATTAAAAACTAAGAATCGTTAAAAAATAGAATAAAATTAAAAAGTCTCTTGGTTTCAAAGTGGCCAAACTGTTTTTTCTGGTCTTGCTGGCTGTGGCAGGCTGAGGGGTGATTGGTATGGCTTTTCTTCCTAGGTCAGCGGCGTGCACTGTTTGGAATCTATCATGGTTCCTTGGCCCTGTGCCCTGGGTGTGGAAATTAGGCCTTTCCCCAGGGTTACTGCTGTGGACTGGGGTTTGGGGATGCTCTCCCCTGCGTGAGCCCGGGTGCACTGGGCCAGACTGCCTCATCCTTCCCGGTGCTTTGGGGGTGCAGGGGGTCCTCCACAGTGGCACACCTTCCCTGCAACCTCTGGATTGCTGCCCAGCTGGGTAGCAAGGAGGCCCAGAGCGATTGCTTTAGGAGAATTCCCCAGTGTCCGTCTTTTCACTCCTTCCTCTTGAGAAATTCCTCCTATTCAAGCCTGCCACTCCATACAATGGCCTGGCTTCTCCTGCAGGCCAACTCTCTAGCCAGACCACTGATCATGGGGATCAGGGCCCTCTGCACGACCCAACCCTGATGTCCATAACCTCTGAGGGTTCTCACAGCCCTTTTGTGTTTGCTACCAACTGGGTTACTCCTGGTGCCGCTCAGACCTTGTTTGGCTGGGGAGGGAGCAGTTGTCCCAGCTCTCTCCCAAGGACTCTGTGGCAAACCCAGCAGTGGGCACTTGGCCTGGGGCTGCAGCCCCTGGAACCCCGTGCTGGTCCCTGGGATCCTACCATGTTGCAGCACTCCTTTCACCATCTGTCTTTTTCGGTTCCACCACAATCCTTGGTCCTCTATTTTCACAAATGCTGAAGTATGTTGGTTGCTTTCTCCTCTACTCTGTAGATAGGCCAGGATTTTCTTCTGTGTGCAGAGGGAAGCCGAAACTGCTCCCTCCTACTCCGATGCCACGTTCCTTCCCCTTTCAGAAATTTACTTAAAAAAAATCCAAATTCTGGCATGTCCAGAAAAATTTAACAGGTTTATTTATAATTGTTATAAAGTTGAACTTGAACACCAAAACATTTTGACTTGCATTAATGCTTTATGTGTCTGCATTTATATTAAAAATTCACACACAAATGAAAATGGAAAAACTGCCAATACCTGATTTCTTTCCTCTATTTTCTACTCGTACTCATATACTTAGGTACCATTTGACCCCATGAAAAACAAATATCTAATGTTCAAAACTACCAATAGCAGGAAGAGAATTTTTTTAAAACAATATGTTTCCTATCATAGTGGATTCTTAAGCATGTTCTTCACATATGCAGCATGCTAGTTGGATGTCTTTTGGCATCATTGGTGCATGTTTGGCATGGATAGCACTCAGGTTGGTACCTTCCTTTTAAAAGGCCTCAAGTGAGGCCTGGAAGATACCAGATAGGCCTCACTTGCCTCCTGCAAATCACCAATAGCCGCACTCTGGAAGCAGATCAATTTTAAAGTTCTGAACAATTTCTTGCACCAGAGGGTAGAAGGAAAGTTTGTAAATAAGAAGTTCAGTGGACCTCTGATAAAGTCTAATTTCACAAAGTGCCATGATACCAGGCCTGTCATGATGAGGTTTCTTCACCCCTCCAGTAGAGGGCGCACCCTTGCAAGCAGCTTTGGTAACCAGTTACTTCCTGGGAGCTTTACCACCAGTAGATTTGTGGGCAGTCTGCTTTGTAGGAGGAATAGAGACCTCTTTACTTTCCCTCTTTCTCCTAGGACTGGAGCTGGGGAACTGGAGGCCCTGCTGGTGATAGAGAGCAATAGTGGCACAGCAGCAGCTACAAAAACCTCAATAAATTGTTTTATTAAATAAATAAAAAATTCCTACCATGGTAATAAGCTCTTTAAGCACAAGAATAACAAAGTTAATTCTCTTTATCTTCAATTTATATTATATACATATGTGAATGTGTGTGTGTGTAAATATGTGTGTGTGTGTGTGTGTGTGTGTATCTTTATCCCTTCCTTTTAATTCCCTCCACTCTTTTCCATAACCTTCTCCTCTCCCCCACATTGACCCATGGATATTGTGTCCATGGAAACAACTATTCCGACTTCTTGCATCTTTATCTTCTGTGGTGTCACCAGTTTGAATGTGATATAATAACTTAGGGCCCTGGCTGCTGTGGTTCAGCGGATTCAGCGTGGGCCTGTGAACCAAATGGTCACTGGTTCATTTCCCAGTCAGGGCACATGCCTGGGTTGTAGGCGGCTAGGTTCTCAGTAGGGTGTGCGTGAGAGGCAACCATACATCGATATTTCTCTCCCTCTCTTCCTCCTTCCCTCCCCTCTCTAAAAATAAATAAATAAAATCTTTAAAAAAAAAAGAATTTAGGGCCCTGGCTAGTGTGGATTAGTAGATTGAGCACCAACCTGCAAATCAAAGGGTCGCCAGTTGAATTCCCAGCCTAGGGTATATGCCTGGCTTATGGGCCAGGTTCCCATTGCAGAGTGCATGAGAGGCAACCAGACATTGAAGTTCCTCTCCCTCTCTTTCTCCCTCCCTTCCCCACTTGATAGATAGATGATGATAGATAGATAGATAGATAGATAGATAGATAAATAGATAGATAGATATAGATATAGATAGATAGATAGATGATAGATAGATAGATAGATAGATAGATAGATAGATAGATAGATGATAGACAAAATCTTAAAATAAAAAACTTAGGAGGATGTGCTAGCATGGGCAGGCATGTCAGAATGGAGTGAAATGCAGTTACACCATAGGATGGTTTCCATTCTATCATGAGTGTCCACCACCTTCTCATCTTCACAGTCTCATCTTGTGCTTGGGGCACCTCATGAGAAGTTCTCATGTAGCAAACATTCTGCATCAATGGCACACAGGTGATGGTAGCAGAAGGAGCAATCTTTGTTGTAGCAGACCAAGGTGGGGCTGCATCCTGGCAGTGGGAACATTTCATTTATCTGGCTATTTCCAGCACTTCCAGCAGACCATAGAGCCTGCCACAGACCAGGTAGATTCCATTGGCCAGAAGAATAAAACTGTCACAGACCCAAAATTCATTGCTTTCAAGAGGTAGTGCAAGGATTTGTAACTTCAGTTCCCTACCACCTTCTGAAGTGATGGGCAGGGTGGGCTTTGAGTCCAAAACAGTCTACTGGCTGCCATCCTCAGTGGTCACTTTTTTACAAGGAAGCCCACAGGCCAAGGACTGAGGGCCACAAACATATTTTTCCAGCAGTATCACCATTTAAATCTGGGGTGGGCAGCCCTAGCTGGTGTGGCTCAGTGGATTGAGCACTGGTCTGTGAACCAAAAGGTCACCAGTTTGATTCCTGGTCAGGGCACATGTATGGGTTGTGGGTGAAGTTCCTTGTTAGGAGCATGTGAAAGGCAACAGATTGATGTTTCTCTCTCAAATTGATGTTTCTCTCCCTCTTTCTCCCTCCCTCCCCTTCTTTCTAAAATCAACAAATAAAATCTAAAAAATAAGAATTGAAAAAATAAAGTTCTCTATCCTATCCACCCATGCCCAGAAGAAAACCGGGTGTGGGCCACCAAACTCCTCTGCTCCTTGTGGTGCTGCTGCTGCTCCTCCTCCTCAGTGTCAAACTTGGAGCTGTTGGGAATGCTTTTGTGCTGTAGCTTAAATTTGCTCTATGTTTCCATGGTCTTCTTAGGAGGTGGGTTCTTCAGGAGTGTAGCTACATAATTTGGGGAATAAAAGGGTCCAAAGGAGTTGTTCTTGTTTCAGTAACTGGCCCACTTGCCACGCAAACATCAAACCAAGTGCCTCATGTCCTCATGTCAGCATAAGAAACATTCAAGCCTATAGAGAATTTTTGGTCAGTTTATTTGAGTCAAACTGATGACAATTGCAGGGAAACAATATCTCAAAGGATTAAGAATATCTCAATGTGCTCCAGAGAATGGCAGTTTAGAACCTAATTTTTGTAGATTACAATCAAAGGAAAAGACATAAGGGGGTTACATGAAATCCATTGGTGATAGATTTGGCAGACTGAAGAAAGCAAAGTGGAGCAGGGTCAGGGAAACCTCTGGGATTGGATAAAAGGTAAAATGATAGACACATACTTCTTTTACATAGGTGGGTAAGGGATAGTTAACAGTCAACAATTAACAGGATAACAGTAACAATGAGATTTGTGGCCTCAGTTTATGCCCAGGCAGTTTGGGTAAAAGGAAATTCACCTTGACACTACAAAGGTGTGTTATCATAGATACAAAAAGACAATAGGCAAATTTAGCTAAGATAAAGATTGACCTTTGTTTGGGAAAAATACTAGCCTAGAACATGACTACCTGCCATGAACTGCTTTTAGTCAATAAGTTTCATTTTAGACCATCCTTTGTGGTTACT
This sequence comes from Tonatia bakeri, assembly GCA_004024845.1. Lineage (NCBI taxonomy): Eukaryota > Metazoa > Chordata > Mammalia > Chiroptera > Phyllostomidae > Tonatia > Tonatia bakeri. The sequence continues at coordinate 25,611 of PVIA01012111.1, read as the reverse complement.
TTAGGTCTCTGAGTTTGTAAGGTTGCCTTACAGGTCTCTCCTGAGCTTGTCGGGCAAATATGTGGCCCTTTCTCTTCCCCCATAACAGAAGATTCTCACCACAGGTGCCTGCAGCACACAGGAGGAGGCTGGGAGCTGCTTACTCTCAGTGCTGCTGGGTAGAGGGCTCAAAGACCTTTGCCCCTTCTGACCCCTCACCAATTTAGTCTGTTCTTTTTCTTCAGCATTGATGATCCTACAAATGGCTACAAGTTCACATTTATTTACTACATGTATATAATGGGGAAAATACTTGATCTTCACATTTGCTTTATACACTGGCTAGGTGGCATACTTTCATTTGATTTCTGGTTCCTGGGTTTCTATAATGGGAAATGATGGTTTGGTTTTCTGCTTCCTTAGAGGTGCCACAGGTTCCCTTTTCTGTCTTCGTTGCCCCTGCTTTTTGGCCTTTTGTGTTCCATCTGCATAACCTTCTGTTATCTGCAGGGGCTGTGGTGGTGGCTGCTGCTGTTTTCTTTATTGATACTACCAATGGATCTCCCCTTCTTCTTTCCTAAGGGGCTCTCATTTAGAGAAAATTGTCACAATATGGGTCTCCTCTTTTCTTTTTTTTTCCACTTTAAAAGATTTTATTTTTAGAGAGAGGGTAAGGGTGGGAGAAAGGGGAGAGAAACATCTATGTGCATGTGTGTGAAAGACATGGATCAGTTGCCTTTGGCCAGCACTCAACCCACTGAGCCACACCAGCCAGGTGGTGGGCAGGGGGTCACCTTTTCTTAAGTAAGCCTTTGGTTTTCCTTAGAGGCCAGTATGCTGGCAGGAGATACTTTCTTGGAGTCAGGAACTGCTCTATCCTAGAGAAGTACAATATCTCCTCTGGGTAGTTCTGCTGGTTTCCTTGGTAACTACTTTACTGCAGGACAGGATTGCATACTGTTCATCTGTACAGCAGCAGGACCACAGACCTCCTGAAGGAACTCCCAGTTGTGTCCCTCAGGCTGGGCTGGGCTGGGCTGGGCTGGGCTTGGCTGGGGGCAGGAGGGGAGCAATCAGCAGCAGGCTGCCCCACACCAGGTGAGGGTGGGGAACCCTCCACCACCTCCAGCTCCCACACCCCTGCTGGGGGAATAGACAGACAGGACATCAGCTCTTGGATGCACATTCTGGCCTGCACCCTCACTCCCAGGTTGGGCATGCCTTAGGAGGGCTCCCATGGCAGATGCCTTGGCTGTCTAGCATGGCTCTCTTTATCTTCTATACCATTAAGTACAGGATCAAATAAGCTCTCAAGAAGTATGTAGCTGATTGCTAGAACTGCTTTTTCTGTAGATGTTCACTTGTGTTTTAAATAAAATTATCCAGGTGTTTTTCTTTAACATGGGTTAAATGTCATTGTTGCTCACCATTAATCAAGGGCAGGGACCAAGTTTACCTTAGTTACTGCTGTCTCCAGAGTAGTTGTCACAGTCCCCTGCTTGAAGAGATGACTCAAATAGTGTTGAAATAATTGATTAATGAAAGTTAACTACTTTTTAAAGTAAACTGCTTTGAAATCAATAAATATTTGCATTTATTAATTTTTTAGGAAGGACTTATATAAATATTTTAAGTGTTATAAAATAGAGCAAAAGTGAAGTTTCTGACATTCTTTCAGATTTTATAAAGACCTATTTAAGGGGCACAATTGCCCAAGTGCCTTCAGAACCAGAAAGAGCTATGCTCACAGGAGCTCAGCCATGGAAATGAGGTCTTTGTCAGGTGTGTTCAGGATGAACAAAAACCTCACTTTGTGACTCCAAGTCAACCAACAACCAAATAGGAAATGAAACATTTATACTTCATGGTTTCAGGAAATGCCTATTTGCTTTTCATTGCATTTGCAGATTTCAGATGTATTTATATATACAATATGCATAACTGCATTGTTGATTAAGTCAGGTGGCCCTTTCACTTAGAGGACAAAAGGAAGTAGTTGTTACAGAATGGACCCATAGGAGGGCATAGATACTACTACTGAAACAAACCCCCTCCCCTGGGGTCTTTCTGTGCTATGGTTCTTTGCCCCCACCCTTAGGAATTCTGGCTTTCAATGCCAGAGTTTGGTAAAAAGAAAAGGAACTATTTATTCAAAAGTTATACAGACTTAGAGTAATGGCAAAATGGCACTATAAAGTCCCAAAGTTCCTTAAAACAACCACAAACACACAGTTCTTCCTTCCCACCTTTGCCCCATCAGGTCAATCAGGAGTCCTGTATCTCAGGAAAATCAATAGAAGTCAGTCGGTTACACTCCCGATTCCTCCCAGTAATCAATGCTTGGCTGGCAGGTATCCTGCAGTCCCCAGCACCATCAGCTGTGTCACTGCTGCAACCAATCTCCAGTTCTTAATCCAAAACCACGTGGAACCTCATGGCCCACCAGCTAGAATCCTTTTACCCCTTTTCTTCCCACATAGTCTAGCATTGTCCTCCATCGAGTCCTGCATTGTCTCTCTCATCCCTCATGGAGGCTCAACTTCAGTTTAAATCCCAGCCTAGAACCTCTCCGTAACCCCATTTCTGACTCCTTCCACAATTGGCTGCACCTGCTAGCATTACCCCAGTTTTCAGTCTTTCTTGATTGCCACAGTAAGCCCAAGCAGGCGTAGAGGCAAACCATGTCCAAGCACTCATGCAGGCGCTATCATCAGGGGGAGCTTTCTCCCAGTTATGTCTTGAGTCAAAGTTATGCATACCTTCTGGCTGCATTCTGGGTGGAAGTCTAATCTGCTATAATTGATATACAAAATAACTGTGTTACAGAACAACAAGGGGGGCCTGGGACGATATACTGTCACTGAAAGGAACTCCCAGATCCGTTATATCTGCCATCTATAGGAAAGATGTCTCTCAATGCCAGAGATTCACGAAAAGGAAAGGAAATGTTTATTTAATGCTATACAAACTTAAAGTAGTGACCTAATGTCTTTATCAAAATCCTAAAGTCCCTTAAAACACCCACAAACATACACAGTCCTTCCTTCCCCCTTTGCCCAGTCTGGGGTACCGTATCTCAGGAAAGGAAATAGAAGTCCTTGGCTCAGGCAGCCCCCGGTTCTTCCCAGTAATCTGTCTCGGCTGGTAGGCCTCCCTCAGTTCTTGGCACCCTCAGCTGTGTCGCCAGGATCTCTGCTAAAGCCGGGTGGTAGTTCACCCTACTACTGCTACGGGGGTCCCTACTCTGGCAAAGGTGTGTGGTCCTCTCTCCAATGGCTGTGAGCAGGTGGTTTGCCACTCTGCCAAAGCTAAGTGGTGATTCTCTGATAAAGCCACATGGTGATTCTTTCTCACAGGGCTGCAGGAGTCTCCACTCTGCCAAAGCCTCATGGTTCTCCCCACAATGGCTGCCGAGTCTGGGTTTAAATCCCTGTGCCAATCTTCCTCTGCAGCCCCATTTCTGACTCCTCCTACAGTCAGTTATACCTGCCAGTACTCATATCCTTCCAGCTTCACTGGGCTGCCATCATGAGTCTGGGCAGGCATGGCCCCATGTCATGGAGCCAATCTTCTCCAAGCTCCCACACAGATACTGTAACTTAGGGGACCTGCCCCCCAGTTATGTCTTGGTGGGGAAGTTACTTCCATTCCCCTGGCTCAAAGCAAGGCCACAGCTATTTAACATATCTATGCAACCAGTTAAAGGTTATAGACATGTTAAATGACCATACCAGAGGTTAGCTGCAAAGTCGTTGGTATGCAAACAGCTCTCAATGGCCCTGTTCCATGTGTCCCTTCCCCCAACCCACACCTGTGGTGGGGGGGAAGACATCTTAATACTTCCTGAACACCTTGAGTTCTTGGCCCCATTCCAAATCCCTATTTGGGGCCCCCCTCTTTGCTGTAACCTGTTACAATCCCTCCTTTCAGATATACACCCACTTTATAATCTTACAAAGGACAATGGACAAAGGTCTCATCTTCTTGTAATTACTTCCTGCTGGACATGGACATTGTCCTACCTACCTGTGGGTCGGGGGTGCCCTGAAGAAGTGGGGGGGGTGCAGCACAGAGGGAGTCCTTCATGTAAGGGGAAGGACCTTACACAATCCTGGTCAGTTGGCTGTCACCAGGAATTTGCCAGCTTGGTGTCCAAAGGCTGACATTACTGGACCATTGGCATCCTGGTCGTATTCTGGAGGTGACAGATTTGGAAAGAGTTAGAGGGCACAATTAAATCATAACCACTAAATGACAAAGGCAGGAACTTAGATAAAGAATGGCTTATCTGGAGCAAGGTGTACAAGGCATGCTAAACCTATCCAAAACTCTTGTGGCCCACTATACTTCACTCAGGCTGAGGGGAATACATTAGGATTTCCCTCCTTTCAGATATCTGGCCCCTTTCTGTTCAAGCCATCAAGACAGAAAAGGGAAAATCAGTTCTAAAGTGAAGCCCACAGACCACCCAAACCCTTCACCAACCCAACCACTTAGTTCAGCCAAATTGTTGAGTCTCAGGGGGTGATGGTAAAGATGGGCTCCTTAAGTTAGGCCTATATTGCAACCAAACACTCAGGTAATGAAGTCATAGGCATATGCGCTATGAAAACAGAAGAACACACAGGTTAAATCACACAACAATCCCCAAACCAGTCTCTGTGCCTGTGAGACTGTCTTTTGGGAAGACATTCAGTTGTAAGGTCCTTCCTGCAATGATATTTAGCAATGGCAATCTGACAGGTCCTCCATACCTGCAAATTGTACATCTTTGTTGATATTACACACCCAATTTCAACTTTGAAATGAAAACAAACTTTCAAGACATTTAGCTGTGCCATTCTGATGTTCAACACTGAGTGAGCATTGTGATTTTCCTTGAACCACAATTTTTCTCCTTAAGATCACCTTCATTGTTATTAAAGGGACCACTTTGAGTCCTGCTTTTCATTTTGACTGTCCATTTGCATAAACACACCAAGAGCAGCCTGAATCACTTATGATCTTTAATTTTGCTTTGCTGGAACTCACACAGGAAACCTTTAGATGGACTTCTCAGTCCACCCCTCAGGGCACAGAAGCAGAGCCACATATCTGCCATCTGGCTTCACCTGTACCAGTTGTTTCATTCAAATCTTTAAGGCTTCCATTGTGCCTACAGGTTCCTTTTTTGGCCATCTTTCAGGAAAGCAACTTTCATTCCTTCCCTGCAAAGACTGCCATGAACCGCACAACCAACCAAAGTACCAGGCTTTTCTCGTGGGCTTACACTAGCTTCACAAGTCAATCCCAGTTCCTCAGGGCTTTCTGATAATGACCAGAACCCATACATGCCTCTTTCAGATGGGATATTCCAGTCAAAGTCTTGGTTAACAAAACACTATTAATGGCTGGTCTATTGATTTTATGCAAAGAAACTTTATGTCATCACTTACTCCTTCAGAATGCCAAATTCTGGAGGGATCAGGTAGGGAGAAAAATTCAAAGTGTGAAGGAAAATCCTTTTCCTTCTGATATCCACGAGGCTTCTCAAAACTTTCACTTCCACAGACTTTCTGCAACATTCACAAACCCTCCTTTCTTTCATATACCTTCTTCATTTACATATCTTTCACTTTCCCATTTACTTTCCTACAGAGTGTGAAGTTTCAACCTTCCCTGGAATCCTCAGTTTCCTTTTCAGATCAGATACAGAGCAAAATTCAAAACACAGAGTTCTAGAACAATACACAGGTAGAGGCATTCTCTTGCACCAATGCATCTATCGGTGCCTCGCAGAGACATGCTCCTGCAGGTCCGGTCACTTGGCAGAGACATGCCCCCTTTGTCTCTGGCTGAAGCACTCATCAGCTTCAAATGACCCTTCCTGGGTCCCAAGTGGCAAAGGCATGCTCCCCAACTGGTTACAGTGACCTTTCTTAGGTCTTATGGTGACCTTAAATAGGTCTTCAATACAGGTTTCCGATCAGAAACAGAACCACTGTGAGAAATTTGCTCTATTCCCATGAAACCAGAAAACAAGTAGTTGAGGTTTCCTTTACTCCAGGTTTAAAACTTTCACATCCTTTACACATAATTTTACGCATCCAGATTTAACCATCAATCTCTGTTAATCCTGATTTCTTTCCCACCCTGGGAAGGACTATACTTAAACTCAGTACTTATACTCAGCATGTGGCAGCTAAAAGTCCCTAGCACTACAGGTACCTTCCACTAAAAGTCCCTAGATTCGCAGGGACATCCTGCAGCTTTCTGAAGCTTAGACCTTGCAAACACCCTATATATCAGATGGTCACCCTTGGACCTCAGTTCATGACCTTCAGAACCAGAGCCATTCCTATCAGAACCAGTTACACAGAGAACCTGACTGCTGCAGTGCCCACACAGCAGCAGCATACAGCCCATAATCTGAAGAGAACCCTTAGCCCACCACCTTGCCCAGTTCCAAGATGGCAGCGCCCATGCATGCTGGGTCATCCAAGATGGCGCGACAACCATGTGTGTTGGGTCATCCAAGATGGCAGCACCCATGCATGCCAGGTTGTCCAAGATGGCGACTCCCATGCACATGTTGTCCTCCATGGTGGGGCCCTCATGTAGCTCATCCTCCATTTTACCCAAAATGGCGGTGCACCCACACAGCTTGTTGTCGATCCCCAACATACATGCAGGGGCGGCTTACAGAGCCTAGGGGTTTCCTTCCTCCCCAGACCTCAGTACAGGTTCCCTTGCTGCCACATGGGCTCACCAAAACTGTAAGTGAGCAGACAGGGGCAACCTGGGAGCAGCATACTAACCAAACCATTATCCACAACTCCATTATTCCAAAACGGTGTTCAGAAACCAGTTTTCAACCAAACCATTTTCACGTTTCTGCTCCCTCCCCATTTCATTTCCTTTTCACCTTTCCAGGTGTGATAGGTGGCCAATGGCCTCGGGAAGAGTGCAGAGAAATTCTCAAGACTGGGAAAACTCCAAAGTCTCACTCTCTCGCACCTGAGGGGGTTGGTCTGCCATGGGCAATTATTATCCCAGTGGAGTCACCAAAAACTGTTATCGAACAACAAGGGGGGTCCAAGGGGGCCGAGGCAATATACTATTACCCGAAAGTAATCCCCCAGGTTCATTATGTCTACCCTCTATAGGAATGATGTCTCTCAATGCCAGAGATTTGTGAAAAGGAAAGGAAATGTTTATTTAATGCTATACAAACTTAAAGTAGTGACCTAATGTCTTCATCAAAATCCCAAAGTCCCTTAAAACACCCACAAATATACACAGTCCTTCCTTCCCCCTTTGCCCAGCCTGGGGTACCGTATCTCAGGAAAGGAAATAGAAGTCCTTGGCTCAGGCAACCCCTGGTTCATCCCAGTAATCCATGCTCAGCTGGTAGGCCTCCCTCGGTTCTTGGCACCCTCAGCTGTGTCGCCAGGATCTCTGCTAAAACCAGGTGGTGGTTTCCCCTACTAATGCTGCAGGGGTCCCCACTCTGGCAAAGCCACGTGGTTGTCCCCGCAATGGCTGCCACATCTGGGTTTAAATCCCTGTGCCAATCTTCCTCTGCAGCCCCATTTCTAAATCCTCCCACAATTGGCTACATTTTCCAGCACTCTCATATCCTTCCAGCTTCACTGGGATGCCATCATGAGTCCGGGAAGGTGTGGCCCCATGTCATGGAGCCAATCTTCTCCAAGCTCCCACACAGGCCCCCATCTTGGCTGCACCCTGTTACAACTGTTTTGCATATCAGGTGTGAAGCTGGCCTTTAAAATAACTCAATGGCCTTGCTCCACATGTCTCCCCCTAGCCAGGCCTATTATCCTGTATTCTGGAACACCCCAAGTTCTGGACCCTATTACAGCCTGACTGCTAGTAACTTGTACTTAGTCAATTGGCAGGAGTCAGACTGGCCAGGACAAAAGAGAATCACTGAAAGGACCCTTTATTTCACTGTTGAGGAGACTCAGACCAGGAAAGTTAGATGACTCTTCCACAGTTACCCAAACAGTAAATGGTTGCACAGAGACCCAAAGTGCAAGGGTCCCATTGTAATGGTCCTTTTTATAAGCCAGACTGATGTTTTGCTGTGCATATGTGCATGTGCATGTGTGTGTTCCTTGCTTTGCACAATAGTGTGGAACTATAAATGTGACCATGCAAGCTGAAACCATGCAAAGCAATCTTAGCACTCAATGGGAAAAATGATTGCTTTGTCACATTTTTTTTTTGCCAAAACAGTAAGAGCTCTGACAATACTAAAAGTAATGTTTACTTAGTATTCTGTAACAATACATTACAAACATTGAGAATTAAGATGTTTTTGAAACCTACCAAGAGTATTATAGTTTTGTTACTGGACAGGGGCCTGGCCCTCAGTGGGTCTGCTGAAGGCCAGCTATAGTATGTAGATTCTTCACTACATGTAGAAAAGATTTCACAAGTGTCTAGGTGACTATGAGGACCCATTTGTTAAAGCTGGGAACAATGAAGGGTTTAGCATAGAAGTAGCACCAGGAGAGCCTAGGCTGGGCTGCCTTAGCTCACAAGGAAGTCAAAAGAAAGGGGCAGAGCTGTGGGGACTAGGTCAGGGGATTAAGCTATCAGCTTCTCATTGCCTTAGAGTTTAGCAGACAAGTGCCTATGAAAAAAGAAGTAGGTGGTGGGGGAGGAGGGGAGAAGAAAGGAAAGGGAATGGTGATGGCTGCTCCCTAGAGGGAGAGCACAGATGCTGTGTTCTTTGTCTTGAGGCTTTTATGTATTTCTTGCAGTCAGGAATTTTAGGTGAGGTCTCAGGGGAGGATTTCAGCAGAATATTTATCAGTTCTCCAGGTGTGCCCTTTCAGGGTCATGGTCTCCACTGACTGGTTGGTAATAGGGCAGGAAGTTATTAGTCACTGGAGTTGGTTCTGGTGTCACCCACCTGATTTTGCTGCTTTTTGGGCCTGGGGCTGAAATACAAATGAGGCCTAGATGTTATCTCCAGGGAGGAAAGGCCAGGAGAGAAGAGCTTACCCTGGAGGCAAGGCCCCTGTTTTTCCAGTTTTGCCCTCTTGCAGGCACTGGGGCCTTCCACGCTGGTGACCATCTGTACCTGGCTATAAATTGCTGGCCATTGTGTTGAGTTATCTGTCTCTGTTTTCCTAATCTACTTGCTAAGGAATTTTCCTAGCTTCTTACTATCCTGTCTGAGTTTGAACATGCTTACTTTTTTATCACATAATTTTTTTAAATAAATGTTTTATTGATTTTAGAGAGAGAAAGAGAGAGGAAAACATCACTTTGTTGTTACACTTATTTATGCATTCATTGGCTATTTTGACTGGAGATCAAACCTGCAACCTTATCATATGGGAGGATGCTCTAATCAACCGAGCTAGCTGGCCAGGGCCTTTATCACATAATTTATGATAGAGATGGCATTTTCCTACATGCTCTTCTTTTCACTTTTAATGTCATGAAATATCTCCAAGACTCCTTTAATTTGAAGTTCTTTGCCATCATCTCTTCCCCTAGGACACCTTCATACTTTTCATCATAAACACTTTCCTCATTTATATTGATGTTTTCTTTCAGCAAGCTCTTCTGGTTTCAGATCTGGAGTCTCTTGTACCACAGCAGTGTCAACATACCCCCAGTAAGTTATTTCATCTATAACTCCATTTATTCAATTTCAGTTTTACTCCCAGAATTATTATTTTTCATTTACTTGCTACACTTTCATCTTTGTTTATTAATTCCCTCTTTCAATCTTTGATTTTTATAAAATGTCATGTGGTTTATTGGGGGAGACAAAAAGCAAGAAAACCACATGTTTTCTGTCCTCGAGTGAACTAAGTAACAGGCTCACAGTGGTCACCAATTGACTTTTTAAGGGAACTTTTTTTTTTACATGACTGTTAACTGATCATTACACACATTTGTTATTTATGTAGTGATCTGTGACCTGAAGAGCTATCAGCCAAATGTATATTTTATGCAACTACTATGGTAACTGAAATTTAAACATGTTTTGGGGTGTGGAGAGCAGGACCTGAAACCATGTTTATAGCATACGCAGTACAGCAATGTCTCAGGGGGTGATACAGCCTGTCAGCATGCACAGTACAATGTGGCAGGCAACATGTGTTTATCTGAAGGGTAACACTACCCTCTCAGTAAAGTGACATAATCAACATGTGCCTATCAATACTGAGGAAAACAACATGTGCTTATCTAAATTAAGAAAAACACGTTTATGAGAAATTGTGCAAAATCATCATTACTTTGTAACAAAAGAAGCATAAAAGCAGAGAACTTCAGACCATGGGTGACACAGCCAGAAAGCAAGTCCTTTTGAAACATCCTGGATATTCTGCCTTGAGAGAGAAAGACCTGCGTTGCACTTCCTTCCCTCTGATTTTGCCTTGAAAGACGTTGACTGACCAGCCTGCTTGCCTCCTGGACCTGGACCTGATCTGGACTCTTTGGACTCAAGTCCATTATCCCCCAGTTCTCTTGTGTGATGCTATTACTGCTTGTTTCTGAATGATTATTATTGTTATTAGGTTAGTATTATTGTTATTAAATTAGTATGGATTTGGAGTGAATCTGCATTAATGAAAACCAAGTGAATAGCAATAGTCACCAGTGTTGGTCCTTAGTTTTTTGTTTTGTTTTTGTTTTTCTTTTTTTGGTGCCAGTGTCACTTGTAAGACTGGTAGTCATACAGGTGGCTCAGAACTTTTGGTTCTTAAGGTCCCAATCTGACAACCTGAGCAGGAATCAAAGCCTGGCTTATAGGAAAGACTATATCACAAAACACATGCTAGCAATATTTGGGAAACTGGTGTTATTTAAATCACAGAAAGTGAAATGTCTGCATATAGAAACCCTACAAAACAAGGCTTGGCTGTGTCCAGATGCAATCTAGTAAAGAATTTAGGAAGAATATAGGCTTCAGCAGTTCAGCACAGTGGTTTAAATCTAGAACCTGTCACTTCCTATCTGGATGAGCTTGGACAAGTCCCTCACATGTAAAACTGAGATAATACTATCTGTCACTCAAGGTTACTAGAGAAGTAGTGATCACATACTTATTTCACACAGCATGAGGCAGAGGCCTGCCAGGCATGCAAGTAGAAGTAGTAGTAGAAATAGAATCTAAAATTTCTACAGACAATTGCAAAATTGCTTTTAGATTTTTATTGGTAAAATTAAAAAAGGGAGATAAAATACTTTATGGAAGCATATTTATTCACCTTCTTACAGTATGAAACTTAACAACTTAAGTTGTCTAACTTTGAAGGCGTAAGGAAAGAAGCTAGAATGTCTAAAGCAAGGAAACATCCAAGATGACTGTTGCCTTGTTTCCAGGAAAGGAGCTAGAGCTATCCTGTAAGATAAAGGAAGGGATAAAGCTCTGCCTAGTGGTATGTGTTTTTCTGAGTCAAATCTACATGGAATATTCATTACTTGGTTTGCAATAATGTCTAGAAGATTTGTAAGTCTATCACAAGTGCAAGAATAAACACATTGCAGTAACACATAGAAGTAACAGGTTATCTTTTTGACATCGTAATTTTAGTTTTCTATTCTACTATTCTTTCCTAAGAGTGTATTATAAAAGTACAACTACCTCCTGCCTGTGTTGCTTAGTTGGTTAGAGCATCATTCTGTAGACTAAAACTTCATGGTTTTGATTCCCAGTTAGAGCAACATACCCAGATTTCAGGTTCCATCTTTGGTCAGGATGTATGAGAAGGCAGCCAATTGGTCTTTTTTCTCACACTGATGTTTCTCTTTCTCCCTCTCCCTGTCTCTCTAGAAGCAATGAAAAACAAGAATGTCCTCTGGTGAGCATAAAAAAAAGTACATCCATATTGATGAGTCATAAGCATTAAGGTTAACAATGTAGATAACTTAGTCTATTAGCATTTTTCCTAATCTATAAAATGGTCATTTAGGAGAGTATAAGAACTTAACTCTGATGAAGGGGGTGCTCCTCAGATTCTAGCAGTAACCATCAAAATTAACATTGACAATAGGCAGTTGAAGCCTATAAGAACAACAACAACAAAAAAACCCACCTGTTTCAAAAAAGCGTCCAGATGACCTGCAAGTGAGTTTGCAATGAGGCCCCTAAGTTTGAAGAGACCATGAAGGAAAAAGGGCTAGAATAATATAAATAGGCTGATCTTCCAATATTCAGAAAGAAAACCACTGTTAACACTTTCAGTACAATACTCCAGAACTTTGTAATGTATGTAGATATGTATTGCACATTTAATCACAATACCAAAATATACCATTTTAGGAAAATGTACACCAGGTCACTTTTTTTGTTAGCAAAAAACATTTCTGCTGCCACAAGTTAAAAAGGCAGCAGAGTTAACTGCTTGTCATATTGTTCCTGAACAACAGGGGGGCTAAAGGAGGACTGATATACTATTACCCAAAGGGAACCCCCCAGGTTCGTTATGTCCGCCACCAGAGGAAAGACATCTCTCAATGCCAGAGATTCGTTAAAAGGAAAGGAAATGTTTATTAATGCTATACAAACTTAAAGTAGTGACCTAATGTCTTCATCAAAATCCTAAAGTCCCTTAAAACACCCACAAACACACACAGTCCTTCCTTCCCCACTTTGCCCAGTCTGGGGTATTGTATCTTAGGAAAAGAAATAGAAGTCCTTGGCTCAGGCAGCCCCCAGTTCTTCCCAGTAATCGGCCTCAGCTAGTAGTCCTCCCTCAGTTCCCAGCACCATCTGCTGTGTCCCCGGGATCTCTGCCAAAGCCGGGTGGTGGTTCCCCCTTTTAAAGTTGTGGGGGTCCCCACTCTGGCAAAGCCATGTGGCTCTCCTTTCTATTGCCACAGCTGAGTGGTCCTCTCTGCACAATGGCTGCAGGAGTCTCCACTCTGCCAAAGCAACGTGGTTATCCCTGCACAATGGCTGCAAGGAGGGGGGTCGCCACTCTACCAAAGGCGAGTGGAGGTTCTCTGCTAAAGCCACATGGTGATTCTCCCTGCACAGTTGAGGTAGGAAACAATCAGGAAGGAAACTCTAGGAGCCCTGCAGGGCTAAGATAAAAAACATCTATACATGACAAAGACCCACTAAGACCAGTTGTTCTTGTTTTCTGGGATAACTCTGAATCATGGAATGTGCCTGCGCACTACCCGATTCATTATAATAGCATTATAATGAATTTACATTGTGGGACCCACTTCTCCAGTAGCCAGTCAAGAAAATCATGGGAAACCACACATGTGCAGTAGCTTTGAAATGTAACTCCTTGTACCTGCGCAATAGAAGCCCGCCAAAGACTAGCCAGGAAGCTTCCGCCCTATAAGAAGAGAATCCCTCCAGCCCACGTGGTCAATCTCTGCTCATAGCTGGCCCACTCCCATGTTCTGTGGAGTGTACTATCACTTAATAAATCTTCACTTCTTCTTCATGCTATAAACTCTGTGTGTTTGGGTCAATTCTTTGTCCTCAATCACTAAGAACCTGGTTACCCATGCACACCTGTGACAGTTTTTGGCAAGCCAGCCAGGAGAAGACGCCAGAGTGGTAAGCCCCCTTTGCTGCTCTGACACCTGGGATGCCCTTTTCTGTTGCCACCTATTCTGTTTCGGTGAGTCTGATGTTCCATGCTGAAAGATCAGCCGCTAAATGTAGGCACAGATCGGACAATTAAAAGCCACAAGGGCACCCGCCACTTGAAGACTCCTGTGATAAGATAACCTGGGTATGGAACAGGGCTAGCTTTAGACCCCGCCAGGCACAAGAAAATGTCTGCACAACAATCAGACACACTGTGAAAACCACAAAATACTGCCCCACCGCACAGCCACTCCCCCAATAGGCATAGTCGGACCTTCCATGCGAGATATCAGTCACCACCTCGCCTGTGCTATGACTTCCTTTTGCAGTCTCCTCATCAGGCACACAGATAGTCTTTTATGCTTGTCCTCCCCAAGTGACTTCTGGTTTTTATACCTTCACTCATACCCCACTCGCCTTTTATGTATGAAGGGTTCCTGCTGTCTTTGTACCCAGAATATTTACCTCAGGGTCACTAATAGTTCCATTGCTAAGTACAGTTGCAGGAATGAGCCACTCCCATCTTTGGCAAGTGTACACTATCATTGTAAGCAGAAACATCGCTCAGAACTGCACAATAGGTACCTGCTGGTCATTTGTTACTAGAATAGCCATGTGGACCGGCTCTTACCTAATTAATTAAATTTGGAATTCTAAGGTGGTTTACTTATTCCTATAAGGGTATTTGAATTTCCCCTCTCAGAATTGTCTCTCTATAAGATCCACCTCCAATATGAAAGGTGGTGCTTTAGACATCTCTTGAGGTCCTTTCTGGGAAATCTGAACTCAGGTGGAATTTCTTAAAGCTCTGGAAAATTAGATAAAATATTTAAGGGTCTTCTTTTTGATCTGGAAAAGAGTCATTTTATAATAAAATCATCTTGGTGCTCCTCTTAATGGTTTACAGGGCCAGAAACTATTTTTCTAGTAAGTCACTTCCTTTGCCCCAGGTCTAAAAGCTTACAGGAAAATGAGGTTCTCTGTAAATAAAGAATACAGAAATGGAAATGTACTCGGGCCACAAGAGTAGAGTCTGGGATTGTCAGGTTTATAGGCAATTGCTCAAGAATACTGGACTCGTTCCTTCCCAATAGTTCTTTGCAGCCTGAACACTTAGTATAAAACCATGAATCCTGCAAATGGTGTCCAGGGAACTCAAAACCTCTGAATCAAAGAGAAAGAAACAGAAGTAAACTGTGATGATCCCCTCAAATCTTTTAGATTTCTGTCAGCCGACACTCACTAGGATTTCTTTTGCCAGAGACGTCTGGTAGCTCAGTGGGATCCCAGGGAATGCTCTGTGGCCCACTAGAAAAGCTCCTGAGGCAAGAAAAGGGGGACGACTCTCAATTACAGGGGAGTATCTCTCTCACTAGAATCTCCTTCACCAGACACGTCTGGTAGGTTGGTGGGATCCCAGGGGACACCCATGGCCCACTAGGAAACCTCCTGAGGCAAGAAAAGGGGGACGCCTCTCGATTGCACAGGATTATCTTTGTGTTTCTTTTCCTTCTCTTTAGGATCACCACAGTCAAAATGGGAACTACATCTTCCATCCCTTCCAAATCACCATTGGGTTGCATTCTTAGCAACTGGGATAAATTTGACCCAAAAATTTTTTAAAAAGAGAGAGAGATTAGTTTTCTTTTGTAATACTGTTTGACCCCAATATAAATTAGGGGATGGAGAGATATGGCCTAAGAATGGAAGAAGAAATTATAATACTATCCTACAGATAGATCTATTCTGCTGGAGGGAAAACAAATGAACTAAAATTCCTTACGTGCAGGCATTTATGGCTCTGTACCAAGATCCCTTGTTTTACTGCAGCCCCACCCTGACAAAACCTACAGGCAAAAGTGTTAATCAATTAGAAGATACCCTTAGTTCCCCACCTGTCTCTCAAGGAAAATTAAGGAAACCCCAGAGTTCTGGAGTCTCTGCCCCTACCTTAGAGGGAGCGACCTCTCCACCACCTTACGCTATGGACAACCTAAAGCCACCACCGGAGGAAAAACTCAGCCCCACAAGACATACTAGAAGTGTTACAGGGTGCAGCCAAGAGGGGGGGGACCACAAATGGACATTTGAAATGGGGCCCAGAACTCAAGGTGTCCAGAAATTCTAAGATGTTTTTTTTACCCCTTCCCCCCCACCACAGGTGTGAGTTGGGGGAAGGGGCACACAGAGCAAGAACATGCAGGGCAGCTTTGCAGCTAATCCATGGCGTGGTCGTTTAACATACCTATAGCCTTGGGCCAGTTGCTTGAATATGCTGAATGGCTGTGGCCATGCTCTGGGCTAGGGGGATGGAAAGGAACACCTCCCCGAGACGTGACTAGGAGCAGGTCCCCTGAGTTACAGCGCTTGCGTGGGAGCTCAGAGGAGATTGGTTCCAGGACATGGGGTGTCACTTGCCCAGACCCATGATGGTGACCAGAAAAGCTGGAAAGACAGCAGATTGAGGGCAAGTGTGGCCAAGTGTAGGAGGAGTCGGAAATAGGGCTGCAGAGGAAGATTGGCGCGGGGATTTAAACCCAGGCACGGCAGCCATAGAGGAGAGAACCACACGGCTTTGGCAGAGTAGAGGGCACCCGCAGCCCTGTGAGAGAGAATTCACCATGTGGATTTAGCAGAAAATCACCACTCGGCCAAAGCCGAGTGGCAACCCCGTCTCCCCACAGCTCTGTGGGGAGAACCACGCGGATTTGGCTGAGTAAGGACTCCTGTGGTCCTGGGGGAGAGAGGACCACGTGGCTGGAGCAGTGGGGGGAGAACCACGCGGATTTGGCTGAGTGGGGACTCCTGTGGTCCTGGAGGAAAGAGGACCATGTGGCTGGACTGGTGGAGGAAGAACCACATGGCTGGAGCAGTGGAGAGAGGACCATGCACCTTTGCCAGAGTGGGTTCCCCCACAGCAGTAGTAGGGGGAACCACCACCAGGCTTTAGCAGAGATTCCGGCGACACAGCTAATGGTGCTGAGAACCGAGAGAGGCCTACCAGCCAAGCACGGATTACTGGGAATAACCAGACATTGCCTGAATCTGGACTTCTATTTCCTTTCCTGAGATACGGTACCCCATACTGGGCAAGGGGGAAGGAAGGACTGTGTGCGTTTGTGGGTGTTTTAAGGGACTTTAAAATTTTGATAAAGACATTAGGTCACTGCCTTAAGTTTGTATAGCACTAAATAAATGTTTTCCTTTCCTTTTCACAAATCTCTGGCATTGAGAGATATCTTTCCTTTAAGGCGGCGGACAAGACGGACCCGAATCTCTTTCAGTAATAGTATCACCATCCCGGGCGCCCCCCTTCTTCTGCTCTGTAACAGAAGTGGTACTTCTTATTTCCCTACCACTCTTGCACTCCTACCCTTGAGGGAGGTGGCAGGCCCTGAGGGTGCTATAAGGGTACAAATGCCCTTCCCTATAACTTATTTACAACAATGTGAAAACAGGCTAGGGAGTTTTTCAGAGGACCCTTCACGTTTCACTAGTAATTTCCAGACTCTTACTCTAGCATTTAGTATGTCATGGAGGGTGCAGGCGGGCGCAAAAAACACACCTACTCAGATCTTTTTGTGGTTAGCAACAACTGTCAGTCACACGGATTTGGACACGCATTCACACCCCTAGCTGTAGCCACACACACGTGCGTGCTCTAGGAGTCGAGTGGGGGCTGGGTTTCTCTGCCCTTAGTGGCAGCCTGCAGCGACTTGGCGGGAGCTGCACAAAATGCCCTTCTGGGGCCGGGAGCGGCCTTACCAGCACCAGCTCCCCTATCCCTGGTGCCTGCCAGTAATTTGTCCTTTGAGGGCCGCCACTGCAAGCAGCAGCCACAAAGCGGGCTCCAGGAAATCTGGGAGGATCGCACTCCTAAAAGTTTTGGGGCTACTGTAATATCAGTTGGGTCCTGCGCTCCACAGATCCAGGACTGCCAGGGACCGCGGCATCGGCTAACTGAGTGCCCCTTGGTTATTAAAGCCAGGCCTGGGGGTAGCTGCGCCACCAGGTTGCCTAGGAGAGACAAATCCACCCAGACCAGAGCAAAGCTGCATTTTAAAATGCATTTGCCACGTAAGAGAAAACTGTTTCTGAAAGTTGTGTATGTGTTCTTAAAATTATCAAGCTAAAGCATGCTATAAGTAAAATAAAAAGTATAAAGTGTTAAAAATATATTAAAAATCCTCTTTCGTTTATGTGAGAGCTGTGACCTTTTATTATAAAAATAAAATATAAGTACAGTATCTCCCAGAGAGAATTAGCCCTTCTCAACAGAAAAAAATATATACCATTTTTTTAACTCAGTACCTGTGAACTTGGATTTTCTCAGGGAAAAGTAGCTATCCTCCAGGAAAAAAACAGTTAATCAAGTCACAAAAAGCTCTTGGCACATAACAGTTTTGGTCTAAGACATATTTTAATAAAGCATCTTTCTCACTTTCTTTAAAAACTCAAAACCTAAATACCACCTAGTCTTAAAAACAACTTGTTTTTTTAAAAAAAAAACTCATTGCAGCTTTCAGAAACAGCAGAAGGTCTATCTTTCCAAACTAAGCAAATTGTTAAAATATGTTCTAATTGCTAAACCTTTAGCAAAGAAGCCCCCATTGACAGGAATTAATCTTCAAAAATTAAGTTCCCAAATGATTTAATAAATAAATGTTACTCACTATTCCCCTCTTCATTTCATAATATACTACTTAAGTAAAACATTTGGCAATATAATCGGGCTTAAGTTAAAAAGAAAACTTGTTATGTGTATTTTAAAATGTTATGTGGATTGTATATGTTGTAGAAAGTTCATGTAACTCCTAGATAGTCTGTAAAAAAAGGAATTAAAGTGAAGAAAAAGGTTAAAACTTCACACTCTAGAAAAGTAAATGAAGAACTGCATCAAGAAACTTGTAAATTATAAAAAGATTAGGGAAATCACCCAGAACAAGGAAGAAAACCCAGCTCTCTTCAAAAATAAAGTAGTAGAAGCCTTCCAAAAATATACGAACTTGGACCCTTCATCCCTGGAAGGTCAAATCTTAATAAAACAACATTTTATAAGTCAGTGCCTTTAATATTTGCAGGAAGCTTCAAAAATTACAAATGGGCCCACAGACCCCTCTAAATCAGCTCATGGATATGGCCTTTTCAGTCTTTAACAATAGGGATTTGGAAAAAAAAAACAGGAAAGAAGTTATGTGGTGTTAGTAATGAAAAGTATAAGGCATGGAGATGCATCTTGGTGGATATCAGAAGGAAGAAAATTTTCCTTCATGCTTTGTATTTTTCACCCTACCTAATTCCTCCAGAATTTGGCATTCTGAAGGAGTAAGTGATAACATAAGGTTTCTTTGCATAAATCCAATAAGACCAGTCATTAATTGTGGTTTTGTTAACCAAGACTTTGATTGGAATGTCACACCTAAAGGAGGCATGTTGGGGTTCTGGTTGTCACCAGAAAGCCCTAAGAAACTAGGATCAACTTGCAAAGCTAGTGAAAGCCCACAAGAAAACCTGTTACTTTGGTTGGTTGTGTGGTTCGTGGTAGTCTTTCCAGGGAAGGAACAAAGGTTGCTTTCCTAAAAGATGGCTAAAAAAGGAACCTGTAGGCACAATGGAAGCCTCAAGGATCTGAGTAAAACTGGTACAGGAGAAGCCAAATGGCAAATGTGTGGCTCTGCTTCTGTGCCCCAAGGGGCAGACTAAAAAGTCAATCTAAAGGTTCCCTGTGTGAATTCCAGCAAAGCAGACTTAAAGATCATAAATGGTCCAGGCTGCTCTTGGTGTGTTTATGCAAATAAACAGGCAAAATTAAAAGCTAAACTCAATGTAGTCCCTTCAATGACAATCAGGGTGACCTTAGGGAGAAAAATCATGGTTCAAGGAAAATCACAATGCTCAGTATTGGATATTGGAATAGTGCAGCTAACTGACTTAAAAGTTTGTTTTCATTTAGAAGTTAAAATTGGGCTTGTAAATATCACCAAAGATGTTCAATTTACAGGCATGAGGAACCTGTCAAATTGCCACTATTAGATGTCATTACAGCAAAGGCCTTGCAACCAGATGTCTTCCCAAAAGACAGTCTCACAGGCACAGAGACTGGCTTGGGGATTGTTATGTGGATTAACCTGTGTGTTCTTCTGTTTTCATAGAGCGTATGCCTATAACCTCAGTACCTAAATGATTGCTTGCAATATAAACCTCACCTAAGGATCCTATCTTCATCTCCACCTCTTGAGACTCAATGGTTTAGCTAAACTAAGTGATTGGGTTGGTGAAAGGTTGGGGCAGTCTGTGGGCTTCACCTTGAACTGATTTTTCCTTTTCTGTCCTAATGACTTGGACAGAAAGGGCCCAGAAATCTGAAAGAAAAATCCCAAATTCAATTCTGGATGCAGTAAACCCACTAGTTTGGGAGTCAGGGATTCCAGGAAAGGCAAAGACTGCATTACCGGTTAAAATCCAATTAAAACCCAGGTCAAATTACCCTCACAGGAAGCAGTATCCTATTAAACAAGAAGCTTTGGAGGGGTTACAGCCCATCATAACTAAATTTATACAACAAGGGCTCATAGTCCCTTATCAGTCTCATTGCAACACTCCCATCTTACCAGTGATAAAACCTACGGGAAAATACAGACTAGTTCAGGATCTAAGGTTAGTCAATAAAGCAGTAGTCCCTTTACATCCAATAGTAGCTAACCCTAACACCTTGCTCTCGCAGATACCAGATGATGCTCAGTGATATTCAGTATTAGATTTAAAAGATGCCTTCTTCTGCATCCCTTTGCATCCTAACTCTCAGTATTTGTTTGGTTTTGAGTGGACTAATGCAAAGACGATGATACATCAGCAATATACTTGGACTGTATTGCCGCAAGGGTTTAGGGACAGTCCCCATCTCTTTGCTGGGGTATTAGAAAAAAATCTTAAAAATTTACAGTTACAAAAGGAAGCCCTAAAAGGTAAGTAATGATGAATTACAGTGTACTAAAATCACCATTGTTCTGGATAGTTGCACTTCTTAAAAACTCCCTATTCGTACGGGTCCTCTGCTTCATATAAAGGCTTGTTTACTTCCTTCTGGGTAGAATCATATCCATACTTGTCTAAAATGAAAATGTCTTTGTTGTTTCTATTAACCATTCTCTACTTGTCTATACCCTGTATAACAGAATGGGATAAAAATTTTCTGGTAAATGCTTCTCAAACCTTAGCAGCAGGAAAAAACCTAGCCCAATGTTGGATATGTCATCTTAACCCAGAAACTCCTTCCAGATACAATACTCATATAAGAGCCTACCCAATAGCTAATAAATCCTTAATCAATGCTTTAAATTCTTCTGCCAATTACACGCATTCCTCTTTTTCTTTAAGAGTCAGATGGGAGCAAAACCCTCCTTTGTGTTTCTGTATGACCCCACTAGAATTAAAGGCATTTAATTACTCCAGCACCTCTCTTAAATGCAGCAGTACAATAGGATGCATCCCATTTTATAATAATACTCATACAAGGGCCATTAACTCATTTAAAGCCCTGGCCTCTCTTTCAAGTTCCAGCTTTCTAAAAAATCTTTCTAAGGGAGAAATTTTCAAACCTTTAAATTGGTCACATATAGTATACTACCCTAATTATGATTCTGACTGTATTCCTAATAGTACCCATGAGCTTTGACAAAACTCACAATGCAAATACAAATGATACTTCTAAATGTGTTACTTGGAAATTGAAACAATCCCTTCAAACAGTATTAGCAAAATTTCTACCACCTCCTGCAGGAGGGGAAGATCAGGAAAATAACTTAGGCCCTTTTAAGGACTGCCTTTCCTCCTTACCATATGCCCTCCTTAACAAATATAACTCCACCAATGCCACAGTTATTGCAGCACCCCCGGGCCTCATCTGGCTATGTAGGACTCCCAACAACTGGCTAATGGATCATTCAAAACTTCAAAAAGCTATTGCTTATATGCATCTCAGCAACCCTAAACATGGGGGTAACTGTACCTTAGGGACCTTGGCACCCCAAGACCTTACCATTATAAATATAACCATGGGTCCTGGGCGTCCATCTCTCAGGAAAAGAACAAGCTTTTAGTCTAGTAGTGGCTGGAGCTGCTGCCACTATAGCTGCTGCAGCCCCCTGTAGAGGCCTCGCCTATCATAAGGCCACTCTAAGGGGACTCACTAAGATTATTTAAAAAATCTCCAAAAATACTGCTGATACTCTAGCTAGACTCTCAAGATCAGTAGATTCATTGGCAAATGTAGTCATGGATAACTGCCTTGCCCTTGACTATCTTCTAGCAAAACAAGGTGGGGTATGTGCTATTATCAATAAAACCTGCTGCACCTATGTAAATAACTCTGGAACAGTTAAAACTAACATAAGGAAAACTTATAAACAAGCAGAATGGCTACATAAATATAATCAACAAGGCCAAGGGATTAGGAAAGCCCTAACCTCCTGGTTCCCTGGCTTAAGATGGCTATTACCCCTCTTAGGGCCCTTAATAACACTGCTGCTTTTACTACTTTTAGAACCTTGTTTATTTAATTTACTTGTTAAATTTGTTTCTTCTAGACTTAAGCAGTTCCATGTCAAATTAGTGATGCTCCAAGGTTTCCAACCAATCCCTAAGAGTGATGTCAAATCTAACCAACATAAAGCATCTGCGGTGGCCTCAGGAGTTACTCTTCAACCTCTAAAGAAAATAGGGTGAGAGTTCCGTGGTTCTTGATAGGCAGGGTCTACTGTCCCATCCAAGGCTGAAGCAGCTATAAAAGACAGACCTTCACCCTTCAACAACCCCAAAAAGATTTTAAAAAACCATGTCTCTCAGGGGGGAGTTAAGGCAGGAGATAGTCAAAAAGGAAAGTCCAGGAGCCCCGCAGGGCTAAGATAAAAAACATCCATACATGACAAAGACCCCCTAAGACCAGTTGTTCTTGTCTTCTGGGATAATTCTGAATCATGGAATGCGCCTGCACACTACCCCTGATTCATTATAATAGTATTATAATGAATTAACATTGTGGGACTCCCATCTCCAGTAGCCAGTCAAGAAAATCATGGGAAACCACACATGCGCAGTAGCTTTAAAATGTAACTCCTTGTACCTGCTCAATAGAAGCCTGCCAAAGACTAGCCAGGAAGCTTCCGCCCTATAAGAAGAGAATCCCTCCAGCCCACGTGGTCAATCTCTGCTCATAGTTGGCCCACTCCCATGTTCTGTGGAGTGTACTATTGCTTAATAAGTCTTCCCTTTTTCTTCATGCTATAAACTCTGTGTGTTCGGTTCAATTCTTTGTCTTCAATCACTAAGACCCTGGTTACCTATGCACACCTGTGACACAATGACTGCGGGAATCCCCATTCTGCCAAAGCTGCATGGTCCTCTCAATGGCTGCCATGCCTGTGTTTAAATCCCTGCACCAATCTTCCTCTGCAGCCCTATTTCTGACTCCTCCCACAATTGGCTACATTTTCCAGCATTCTCATATCCTTCCAGCTTCACTGGGCTGCCATCATGAACCTGGGCAGGCATGGCCCCAAGTCATGGAGCCAATTTTCTTCAAGCTCCCATGCAGGCATTGTAACTTGGGGGACCTGCCCCCCAGTTACATCTTGGTGGGGAAGTTACTTCCATTCCCCTGGCTCAGAGCATGGCCACAGCTATCTAACATATCTATGTAACCAGTTAAAGGTTATAGACATGTTAAATGACCACACCCGGAGGTTAGCAGCAAAGCTGTTGGTATGCAAAACAGCTCTCAATGGTCCTGCTCCATGTGTCCCTCCCCCCAAACCACACCTGTGTGGGGCAGGGGTGGGAGGGTGGCGTGTGAGGACATCCTAATATTTCCTGAACACCCTGAGTTCTTGGCCCCATTCCAAATCCCTATTTGGGGTCCCCCTCTTGGCTGCACCCTGTTACAAGATCAGGTGATTTATCTCTCCCATATGTGTTCAGCAGTAGGGCACTTAGAACTCAGCTATGTTGCCAAGTACCCATTTATTGTATAAGTTACAACTAAAACTTTGAGTGGCCTTCTGTATCTATCAAGGTTCAAATAGAGAAACAAAACCACCAGGAGATGTGTATGTATAATTTGTTACAGGTATTTGATAGTTATGCCACTATAGGAGCTGGTTAAATAGAAGTGGTGCCATGACTCACATTGTCTTATTCCTTCTTCTTGGTTTGTTGTTTATTATATTGACATTTACTTGAGGTAGTGCATCAGGATTCCAAAGAGGCCCATCCAAGATCACCTTGCAGACCTAGGCTTGGGCTAGGTACCAGCAGGTGCCCATTGTGTACCTGCTTGTTTCTCACTTTGCATTGAGTAAACTTGAGTGGGTTTTTCTTGGAATTCTGGACCTCCCTGCTTTAAGGTAAGAGGCTTGGATTTTATCTGAGCTGTTTAAAACAAATCCTCAAGATGGATCTAAAGAGAAGTTGAGATAACTCAGGCTAAGGACAAGAGTTGAATTAACTCAGAACAGGAGGAAAAATTGGTGGCTAGATATTTTTTTTAACTTTGGTTTTTCAATTGAAATTGCTTTCTGAGAGTCTGGACAAAACCCTTTGCTAGATAAATGACAGCCTGAACTTGGTAGGCTCCAGACATAGGGGCATTTCCTCCCCTTAGCTCAAATTTTGGGTATTCTTAGGTGATTAAAAATCTATGTGTAGGTGCCAGAGGGTATCCCTCATGATGAGCAGGAGTGCCATAGGAAATTTCAACTTAAGTATAATTAAACAGGTGGCAACCACAAAGCCCATGGGCCAAATCCAGCCCTCCACCTTGTTTTATCCAGCCCAGCACCTTGTTTTTCTACCCGGCAGCAATGCCAAGCTATTGCTTAACTGTTAAGAAGTAGTTACATTTATACAGTCCTAAAATTATATTTGGCCCTTTCAATATAAGGGGCTGCAATGTTAATGTGACCCCCAGTGAAAATGAGTTTGACACCCCTGAATTAAATAATTGACTCATTCAGGTATGAACACATAAAGATTGGTTACCTAGCACTCTGAGTTCTCACAGTTGTATTAGACAGCCAGAGAGAGAAACTGTGACACAAAAGGTTGAAGCAACTCAGGAGATGACAGTTCATTGGAGTTCAACCCATAATCAGCACACTTCATTCAACCCACTACACAACAACCCTAGAATTTGTTCAGCCCTGGCTAGTGGGGCTCAGTGGATTGAGCACTGTCCTGTAAACTGAAGGGTCACCAGTTAAATTCCCTGCCAGGGCACATGACTGGGCTGTGGGCCAGGTCCCACATTGGGGGTGTATCTCTCACCCATAAATGTTTTTCTCCCTCTCTCTCTCCCTTTCCCTCTGTCTAAAAATAAATTTAAAAAATTTTTTATAGAAATTTGTTCAGACTGTACAGACCTCAAAATAAAACTAAAATTAGAGACTGAAAAGATGGCAGCAGAGTAGGAGAATATATCACACACCACCTCTGGAACCAGACTGGAAATAAAATTAAAGAGAATGATCACCCAAGTTAAACTAAAGGCTAGCTGAAAAAGAGATTTTTAACCAAAGACAGCCAAAAACCCACCCCTAGACCATTAGGAAGGACAGAAACATCTTAAAGGGACTGGTTCTGCATATATGGGTGGTAGACTAAGGCAGCAGGCTGTAGGAGCTTCCCCTTGAAAGAAGTAAAGCCAGGACAGGTCACAGGAGCTCTCTCTGCTGTGAAGAGACCGAAAAAAAAAAAAGGTGGAGACAAATCTACCATCTTACTTTTTCTTAAAGGAGCTAAGCAAAGCACAGGTTTTGTGTTTGCAACTACACACCTTGGGCTCCAGCAAAGGGAGGGCTGCCGCGGCCAGCGAGGCAGTGGGTTCGAGACGCGCAGTGACGGACTGAAAAGAGAGAGCGACCAGTTGCTCTGATGGCAAAAGGCGAATTTATTGAAAGCTTAAATCATTATATAGTACTATGTTCTAAAAATAGAATGCTTACTTCATTACATGAATCTTTATTCAAAAACAATTCACATACCCCTCCGGGTCATGT
>PVIA01012110.1:12354-40006 GCA_004024845.1 Tonatia bakeri | reverse complement strand
CTTTTAGGATTCTCTCCTTCATTTTTACTTTGGCTAATGTAATTATGATGTGCCTTGGCGTGTTCCTCCTTGGGTCCAACCTCTTTGGGACTCTCTGAGCTTCCTGGACTTCCTGAAAGTCTATTTCCCTTGCCAGATTGGGGAAGTTTTCTTTTAATATCTGTTTAAATAAGTTCTCAATTTGTTGCTTTTCCTCTTCTCCTTCTGGTACCCCTATAATTCGGATGTTGGAACATTTAAAGGTGTCCTGGAGGTCCCTAAGCCTCTCCTCAGTTTTTTGAATTCTTGTTTCTTCATTCTTTTCTGTTTGGTTGTTCCTTTCTTCCTTCTGGTCCACTCCATTGATCTGAGTCCCAGATTTCTTCTTCTCACTATTGGTTCCCTGTGCATTTTCCTTCATTTCTCTTATTGTGGCCTGCATTTGTTCATCTAATTTATGTCCAAAGTCAACCAATTCTGTGAGCTTCCTGATCACCAGTGCTTTGAACTGTGCATCTGGTAATTCGGCAATCTCTTGGTCACTTAAAAAAATTGGTTCTGGGGCTTTCAAATATGTTTGAGCCATCTTTTTAATTTTCCTTTGGTTTGGATGCGGCTGTTTCGTAAGGGCGGCGGAGCCTTAGGAGTTCATGGGGTGGGGCACCCCAGTCGCTGGGTTGTGACGTTGTATGTGGGGGCGGGGTCTGAGAGGGAACAATGGCGCCTGCTCCGCTCTCTCTAGGACTTCCGTCCCCTCCACTGCCTCCCACAGGCCAACTGGGCCCTTGCTGTGCTGGCTCCCGGGCGGTGGGCTGGTGTTCTTTCTTGGACTCTGGGCTTCCCCGAGAGGTCTCCTGTGAGGCTGGGAGAGTCTCCCGACCTCAGTTCCCAGACGGGGCTCTTAAGCTTTGAAACGCGGCGGCGCTGCCCGTTTTCACTTAGTGTGTGTGCAAATGTGTGGCTGCGGACAGCCAGCTGCCCTGCGCCCCTCACTGGGTCTGCTAGTCAGCTCCGCGCTTCCGCGCCCAGCGTCCGCCACCGGTCCGTCCGCTGCCGTCTGCACCCGCGCCTGCCAGCCAGCGCCTCTTCCCGCCGGGAACCCTCGACCCCACTTCGCAGGCCTCCCCACTCCGCCGCTCCTTATCGGTCTGGATGTACTGGAGCCCGACTTCTGTTCAATTAATTTCTCTCTGTTCTGGTTGTTAATTGTTTCTCAATCTTTGTTGTCTTCAGTCTTGGTTGTGCGAGGAAGCACAATGCGACTGCCTATGCCTCCATCTTGGCCGGAACTCAGTGTATAATGAATTTTGAAAAACAAAGTTTTTGGGTAAAAGGACATACCTGTTTAGAATTGTAATACATGTTACAAAATTGCTCTCTAAAAAACTTATTTTTTGCTTAGTTTTTAAAGATTGTTTAGAGAAATGTTTCTTAGGCCATTTTTTTTTGCCATTTTTTAACTCTTTGGTGTGGAAATAATAACATAATTATGAACTAGAAACTTCTAAATTTCAAAATCAAGTTTATTTGTAATTGAGTTATTCAGAATAAGTTAATTCTTCTGTGGATTGCCTTTATTTTTGGTTTCATTTTTTCAGTTACAGTTGACATACACAATATTATATCAGTCTTTTCACTGCTTTTAGTTAGTTTCTTTTGCTATAACAAATTGAATTTTCTCAAATGGGTACATGGAATCTCTTCCTTTTTTCTCATCTCAGGACTTAGCTTAAGTGTCAGTGTCTTCCAAAATTCATCCTGGTGTCTTTCAAGGCTTTAATAATTCCCATGTCTTTTTGGATATCTTTATCTCAGCAATTTAATCAAAATCTTTATCCCACCTATTGTTCTATAGACTAAACTTCTTGAGGGCTAGAATTCTTTTTATTTAGCTTTGTATCTCTAGAGCTTGGAGCACAAGAGTTATTATTACTCTTTCGTGAAACAATATTATTTAGTAAAACAACATTCACAAAATATTGTTTAGTATGAATGTTTCTTTGTTTTTTGGATTTTTGCTGCCTTTAACTTTATAGCTATTTTATCTACTTTAGGTAGTCTCGTTTGTTACTGTTTAGCCAACCATTCTTACTCATTCTTGTCAGCTTGACATTTTCTGCTCTTTACTAGTTTCCCTTGAGGATTGTTTTGGAGAAACACTGACTTATTTCTGGGGCGTCTGTGAGAGAGTATAGTACTTCTGTGTTTTATTTCTTCCTTCATATTAAGATTAATTGGAATGTTTTGATATAAACAAATGATACCATACTTCTAAGTCCTTTATCTTAATTTTTATGGGGACTATATGTTATATCTTGTTTTCATTTTTTGTTTTTGTATGTTTCCACAATATAATTTTATAAAAAACATACAAAAAGTGAGAGGTGGGTATAATGAACTTACATGTACTGTTCAACAGCTTCTTGTTATTAACTCATGTAGTACTTTAAGGTAAGTACTTAAAATGTTATTAGAGTTGTACAGATTTCTAGATGCTATCGAGGGCTAACCTTGCACCCCAACATGCAGGTTAGTAATCAAGATACAATTTGAATTTCTTCATACATAGGGATTTAAATTTCCTTGATGCAATCTGTTTCATTATTGAACGTTGACATTTGTACACAAACTGAAATACGATTCTGAAGAAACTCTGATTGTTTCAGTTATAACAACACTTCAACACGAGGCTTTCAGTTTATTGAGGACAGAAATTACAGCTTTCTTGTTAAGCGAAAAAAGTAATTTTAAACAGCATCTTAAAAACAATTTGAAATGGTACTACTAAAAAAATGATAGACGTTGCACATCCTAAGACTAAGGAAACAGTTTCATTTTAGTTACTCATTTGACAGTGGTTACTGAGAGTCTTATGAAAGGCCAGTATTTAGAATTAATTCCAGGTGTAAAACTTGAGCATGTTTTAACTACATGGGGAGCTTTTATATCTTTGATGTCAAAATGGCAGTCCACAACCTGAAACGTACTTGTTATGGTCACACTGCCTGTCAGTTCTCTCCTCAGCATATCCAAGTAGATGGTTTATTTATGAGCTCTCTAAAATAATTGTTTCCCGTCAGAAATGCCACTTCAGATTAGTATTTCATTACGTTCAGAATCACTTCATAGTAGTAACTATATGGTAATGTATGTGTCAATTATGATTTTATTATTAAAAACAGCCCAGGTTATTAGTGATTTCCTTTCCAGCTAGACTCTCTTGTATTGGTAATGGCTTGGATGAAGAGCACTTTCTGAGAGAATCGTTATAAACCCTTAACATCTTCCACATGTAAAAGTCACTTAATATTCTGAGTTGATTATTCCCTATGATGTATATTTGTATCTACCACAGTGAAAATTTTGTATGGAACATACTTGTTAGATTTGTCAGAATAACTGGAATTATACCTAGTCTGTATTTCAGTACTTCCTTAGCTTTTTTATGCAAGATGAAGATTGTTTTATTCTCATTGGTAGTTCAAAACTAGAATATAATGTCTCTCTTCCTGATTTCTGTAGAACAGGTTGTTGCCCTGGATGCCCAAAATATTGTAGCTGTTTCATGTGGAGAAGCTCATACATTAGCACTAAATGACAAGGGCCAGGTGTATGCTTGGGGTCTTGATTCTGATGGACAACTTGGCCTGCTAGGATCAGAGGAATGTGTCAGAGTACCCAGGTAACAAAGGTGACCAAAAAGAGGTCTTTAATAATCTTTTATCATAAATTTATTATTAAATTATTTTGTATACTTGGGGCCTATAAGTGTTGACAGCTAATTATTTCTCATTTTTTAAAATATTTTATTTATTTATTTTAGAGAGGGAAGGGAGGGAGAAAGACAGAGAGAGAGAAACATCAATGTGCGGTTGCTGGGGACCTGGCCTGCAACCCAGGCATATGCCCTGACTGGGAATCGAACCTGTGATGCTTTGGTTCACAGCTGGCGCTCAATCCACTGAGCTATGCCAGCCAGGGCTATTTCTCATTTTTGAGCTCTTAAGGTTACTGGTTAGATAAGAATTCAGTCACATTCCACTTTTTTATATAGCAGTGACCATGATTTATGTTCACTATTAAATTCATCATAGAATTACTTAAAAATAAAAAAATAGTGCTTTATTAATGTTGTCTTACAGATTTACGTAGGATATAGCCACTGTTTTAATATTAAAATTGTAAAAGCATGAATATATCTAGGCAAAAATATAAAGATTTAAAGAAAAATATCCAATTTCTTATAGATTAATAATACACTAATTTATGCTTAGTTTTTAAAATTATACAGATTCTTACTTCCTTAAATTCTTGTTCTTTCTTCCTTCTAATAACTACGGGGACAAAGAGAACTCTTCAGGGAACGAAGGAATTAAGCTAATTTTAGATTTATTTCAGGTAGCACTTTTTAAACACACTTAGATATTTTTAATTTCAAATTGATGGTGTTTGTTTCAGTTCAAGAAATATGATGTAACTACTAGGATAAAAATATGGAGCACACTACCTAATATATTTCAGAACAGGAAATCTTATCATTGTTAGAAATGAGTTTTGTTTTTGTTTTTTTTAAACTAGGAAAGCTAGCTCCTTTAATAAGCTTATAACCTTCCCTATGTTATAACATATTAAAAGTAGTTTTTAGTAATTTAGTTTGACATTTTATATTTGTTTTAGTAGTGGACTATCTGTTGAGACTTGGATACATCACAATCATCCACATTTTTTTATTGAACTTATAACTGAATTACACAAAACTCAACAAATTTCTTGTTCCTTGTTTTTTCTTGTGATAACAAATATAGTACTGGGGGGGGGGTAAAACAAACAGTGTTCCCATTGTACTTTTAATATCTCTTAATGATGGTGCTCTTGGGAAAAATTTTCCTTAAGCTAAATAAACTGAATTTTTTAGTCATTTCAATTTTTATTTCTTTCAGAAAATAGTAATTTGCAACCAAGTGGTTATTGGCTAGATAATACAAAGCATTCACAGAAACATAGTGACCTCACTTTGTCATATCCTGTTACTCATTTTATTTTCTCCCACAAGTAATTGTTGTAGAATGGGGTTTTTAATTTAAGATTTTGAAAATTTTGTGATTTTAGGGTTGAAAAAGGATTTTACATGTTAGATTTTCTAAGTTAATATTCTCAAAACCATGATTCGTGGCAGAGCTTTCTAGTTTCCCTCATTTTTATTTCACTGTTCTCTTAATTCTCATACATTTTTGTTTCTGTTCACTTTTGGTATAAGGGATTTCAGTTAATCAGTGGATGTTTAGTAAATGGTAAAGAAAGCTAACTTAGGAGAGAATTTTATTATATCACAATTTATTTGAAGGTTGCCCAATAATAAATTATGTATTTGTGACTTTACTATTTTATAAACCTAGATGGGGATTTGAAAGAGATCTTACTTGGTTTAAGTCCTTTGCTTTAAAATTCAGTTTTTATATTTGGTAAACATCTATATTATCTTTAAGCTATATGTTGTCATTTTTCCTGTTCAAGCTCATTCATTTTTCGTGGACTGATCTGATTTATTGTGACTTACACATAGTTTTTACTGGTGTTTTCATGTTTTAAAGGTCAGTTTAGTATTTCAGTAGAAACACACTTTTTAATGAAAGACTGCTAGTAATTTCTTTTTAAATTTCAGTATCATATACTTTTTTAGATGGAAGGCTTTTTTTAGATTCTTAGAAGTGTCAGCCAGCTTTGTAAATTTCACATACATTTTGAATAAAATATGTATAGAAGATGGGGAAACTCATATATTTAAACAGGTTTTTAAAAATTACTATTTATGATTTTCCTAAGAGTGATTAGAAATGTGAAGATTCACATTAGGCTGTACTTTCTTGAGAATAAAATTCATTTTTATACCAAAAGATAAGAATATATAAATTAAGGGGTATTTTAAAATTAAGAAAGACTGTAACATTAACGGTAAATAGATTACTTGAAACTCTTAGTTTGATAATCTTTTTCTACTTATAATTTTGTTGTGTTTTGAAATCATTACTTCTTGGAGAAAGACTGAAATTATTCAGTATTATTGGTCTCTATAGACCTTAACTTTTGGCTAGTTATTTCTTTTTGTGTAGGATATTATACCTTTATTTTAAAAAAAGTTAAGCCTGATTTTACTCTTAGTTTAATGTAAGTTGAAATACATACATTTTTATGCAAATTTAGAAAAATAATTGCTTGTAATAAAGTTGTAGTTTATTAAAGTTCTAGTTATTGGACATATGCAATAAATATTATGACAGGAAGGTGTGATATGGTCATTGTGAGAACAGCTATTTTCTGTTCTATAGAAATTAAACCTCTTGGTCAAGAATAAAATTCATTTTCTTAATTTTACTCAGTTTTAAATATGTATTACAATAGTTGTAATGCAAAAGCCTCGAAGACTGTACAGATTCACTTATCTTTTAACAGTATATTCATTACATACTTTCTTGCAAAGCACTATGGTAGTTGCTAGGGATTCTGTGGATATAAGATACATAGTGTTTTATTTGGTCTTGCAAATTGTACTTGATTAATTCCTCTTTTTGCATTGCCAATGTTTGATTTTACTAATTGCAGAAAAATGGTATTTTGCTACTTTTTAATATCTGAGGGTACGTTGGATCCTACTAACTTGTTGGATTCTGCTAAATTGTAGCACTACAACTTTCAGGTTTTGTAGTTTAAGAACATAAATCCACTAAATAAAAATATTTCTAATACAATAATATGGGATTAGAGTAACTCATCTTTCTCCTGCTCAAAATTTGATTTGCTGAAGCTGCTTCCCGAAAATCATGAGTATCGACTCTCTGGTCAGAACTTGCTCCGGACTTTCATTTGGCAGAATCAGGTCAGGTGGCAGTATCAGGTAAAGGGAAATAAGAACATTATATGTTTCCTTCCCACTTTCTTTTTTTTTTAACATTCATTCAGTAAAAACAGTAGAATGATCAGGTAAAGGGAACTACTTATGAAGAACCTGGGATATTTGATGCAGAGTTACTTGATTTTTGTAATATTTTTTAAAATTAGCCTTTAGAATCACATTGCAGTAATGGAAAAATCAGAAATTGGAGAAAAAAAGAAACTGAAAATACAAGGAAAAAAACATGACTGGACATATCAGTGATCCTGTTAATTGTGAATTGATTAAATTTCCCTAATAAGGAATTGAATATCAGTGATTTAGATGTAAAGAATAGCCCAAAAGGAATAGATTTCATAATGTGTGAATTGGTAGTACCACATGATAGGAATGTTATTTGTTCTTAAGGAACTTGATAAAAAAGGAAATATATTAAACTAGGCCAGATGTCAATATTAGACAAATTAGGTCATGTACATTTGTTTTATAAATATATTACAAGTTTTATGTGCTAAGCTAAAGATTTTTTTAAATTTTGGTAATGAAAGAAAACTTCTAAATTGTAAAAGCACTCTGGGGGTATTTGAAGTGTGTGCATAGTTTGCTTAAATGTTCTTTTAAAATATTTTCTCATCCCACTTAATTTTTTTCATATCTAGATTTTATATACAGATTTTAGCATAAATTTTTGGTAAATTGGGCTTGTGTAAAGAATAACAGAAACTGCTAGATTGGTAGGAAACTACTTATGCATAGTAGGTGGTCAGTGAAGAGTGTATAACCTAGCGTTCAGGAAATATTTATTAGATGAAATTAATTGATCCTGATCTCTTTTCTTCTTTTCTAGAAATATTAAAAGTTTGTCAGATATCCAGATAGTACAGGTTGCTTGCGGTTACTATCATTCACTTGCACTCTCTAAAGGTAAGCATTGTTTTTCTTTCCTTTTCTCTTTTTTCAGTTTTATTATTTGATACTTCAACTGAGCAGAAAGTCCTCCAAATTTGTTTTTCTTATTTAAGATTGTTCTGGTGCTTGATTGTTTTTA
Source organism: Tonatia bakeri (assembly GCA_004024845.1). Lineage (NCBI taxonomy): Eukaryota > Metazoa > Chordata > Mammalia > Chiroptera > Phyllostomidae > Tonatia > Tonatia bakeri. Next base: position 32,090 of record PVIA01012110.1, on the reverse strand, counting down.
TTTCCACATACATTTTAGAATTAGCTTGACAGTTTTTACAGACACACAGACTACTAGGATTTTGCTTGGGATTGCCTTGCCTCTTACAAATCAATTTGAGGAGGAAAGTCTTTATAATACATAGTGTTTTAGTTCTTGAACCTGCTGTAGCCCTCCATGTATCTTAATCTTGTAATTTTTCTCAATGGTATTTTGTTTTCTATGGAGTTTTACATATATTAGATTTTTCTGCAGGTATTTGATTTTTTTGTTGTGAATGGTGCCATTGTCAAATTATGTATTGCTAGTATGTGAATAAGATAGACTTTTTTTGTCTAATTGTTTCTTTAGTCTGTTAAATGCTGTTCCTTCACAGCTGGGAAAAGCTATAACTTGCCTAATCTCATTGGATCTCACAGATAAGCTTTTTATAAGTAAAAGCGGAGAAGGCCAAGATTCCTGTTAGCTTTATTGCTTTCCTTTCTTCTTCATTTAATTTTTTCATCAGCCAGCTAAGAATTGTAAATTGGATTAGTAAAGAACTTGTCATATGTTTGTATTTTACCATTAAAAAAATAAGCCCCAGTGGCTTCTCTAGTAATATTATATTATTATTTTAATTCATTAAATGTCTAGTGAGGCCTCTTGTGAATAAAACACTAGCTTAGAACTGTAGGGAAATACCGATAGGTTAAGAGACAGTTTTAAAGAGACCGTAGCATCTAGTGGAAGAGGCAGATATTCAAATAAATAGCTATAGATCAAAGCAGAAAAAAATACCTACTACTTTGGTCAAGGTAAAAGTAAAATGCTAGAGGTATGAAGAAAAAAGTGTAATTAGTTCCAGCCAGTAGAATTAGTAACAATTAGAAGAGGATTGATATTTGATGATAGCCTTGAAAGATGCATAAACTTTATTCTGAATTGGAGAAGTGTTTAGAAATATATAGCTTGTGGAAATGTTGAGGGTTGGCTAAGGTGATAGTAAAGGTGTAGAATCAGGAAAGTATTGTGTTTATTTGAGTACTGATGTGTATTTTCATATGGGTATTGTGAGAGAATGGGAGACATACTTCAGCTGAAATTGAAGTAAAGACAGAAGTCTGTTACAAAGGGCTTTAAATGCAATATTAAGGAATTTAAACTTCTTTAGGTAGTGGGAGGCTGGCATCCCTGTAGTCATTGTTACTTTGCCAACTCTTTTTTTTGCCCCTTAATCCTTACCCAAGTATATTTTATTGATTTTAGAGAGAGATCGATGTGAGAATGGAACATCAATTGGTGGTTTCCCATATGCACCCTGACTGGGGATCAAACCCACAACCCAAGTACATGCCCTGACCAAGAATCGAACCTGTAACCTTTTGGTGTATGGGGCAGTGTTCTAACCAATTGAGCCACCTGGCCAGGGACCAACTCCTCTTTTGATATTTTAATAGGTAGATCCAAGATAAACTTAAACTTAGAAGTTTAACTGTTGAGGGCAGTTTTTTATCTTGACTCACAGGTAGGTATTCTTTTGCCTTGTTCGGCATTATTTAGCACAGTATCTTGTTCATTTAATGAATTTCTTTTTTGATTACGTGGTATGAACTAGGCACATTAGGGTGTACAGTATGAGGTGGTAGGCAAGTATGCTGTCGGTGCTTGTGGTACAGTCACACAAATAGCACTGTAATTACATACTATGAAAAAGGACTGTAAAGAAAAAAGTTTAGAATATTTACAACATGTACAGGGGAACTGAACTTAATCTTGGAGATCAGAGAGGCTTCCTGCTGGGAGAGAGTAGAAATGAACTAGACAGATGAAGGGAAGGTTTAGTCAGCGGGAACAGCAAGTGTGTGAGAAACAAGCATGGGAGAATGTGAAGGAAGATGAGTATGGCTAGAGTATAATGAAAGAAGAGACTGGTATGAAATGAGTTTGGAAATAGATCACACAGAACCTTATAACCCTATTAAAAGTGTTTATATCAACAGCAGTGAGAAGGCACTGACATATTTTTTCAGATGAGCAACATTATCAAATCTGTGTTTTTATAATATTTCTATGTGTATGTACAAATATCTGCTAGTATGTGCATAGAATATTTGACAAAGTGTACCTGTCAATAATATGTATGAGTACTTGTTTCTTTGCAGAGGAACTAGGGATCTAATTTTGGAGGGAGACTTATTTTAAATGCGTACTATTTTATAGTATGACTTTTTAAAAATCATTTGTTAGTGTATTAATTATTACTGTCATCTATGTAATAAAAATAAATAAATGCCTAAAGTTGCAAAAGAGGGTGACAATGGGGGGGCATAAGTGACAAGCAGACAAAACTATTATAGGAACCAGGTGAGATGGTGGTGAGTGGATCTATTTGCTGTATTTTTCTTTAGGAAGAAAACTGTGTAATTTGGTGATAGGTAATAGATTGATATGAATCTCTGCATGAACTAAGAGAGGAGAGGAGTGTTAAGGATGACTCCCTCTGTTTATGACTTGTGCTACTGAATTAGTTACGATACCATTTACTGAGATGGGGAACACTGGGAAGAGGTGCAGATATGGGAGGTAAGAAGAGGGTCATGAATTGAGTTTGGGCTATTCCGAGCTGGAAGTGCCTTGAAATATCCAAGTGTAGGTATCAGGTAAACAATTGGATACATGGGTTTATTGCTCAGAGGAGATATCTGGGCTAGTGATAGTGAAAAGGGATGGTTCTTTCCTGAGAAGCATAACATTATGTGACTTAGCCATTCATCGCTCAAGTTACTCAACTTAAAGGCTCCTAAATACAGAATGTTCTTCTAGGTAATATATTTTATATAAGAAATAAACAATAAAGAGGAATATATATTTCCATCTGATGAAAGGAAGAATATCTCAAAATAACTGATGATCACAAAGTAAAACTCTGAGAAAAATTGTTAATTTTATGATTTTTGTTTTACAGCAAGCGAAGTCTTCTCTTGGGGACAGAATAAATATGGCCAGTTGGGTTTAGGCATTGACTGTAAAAAGCAAGCTTCACCACAGCTGATTAAGTCTTTGATTGGAATCCCTTTTATGCAAGTTGCAGCAGGAGGAGCCCATAGTTTTGTACTCACCCTTTCTGGAGCTATCTTTGGATGGGGACGCAACAAATTTGGTCAACTAGGTCTTAATGATGAAAATGGTAGGTTCTCGTTTTTATAGATGTACTTTTAAAAAGAGATGATCTTTTGAGAAAGTTCAATGATTCTTAGTGTCAGAAACGTACTTAAATCTTCCCTGATAGGGAGGTGGGGATGTGAAGTTAATTTAAAAATTCCATTTGATAATAGTTTTAGGGAGTGGTAGAAGGCCAAAAGACACCATTTTATCATAAAATAAACTATAGAAAGTTTAATGGTACAACAGTTTTTGCTGTTGGATGTTCATTAAAAGAAAGTTGAAAAATGTTACTTCAAGTTGGGAACCTCTTCATTGGCCAGCATTGGTGGAAAGAAGCGATAAAATTATTCTGGAAAGTAACATAAGTGTTAATCTGTTCGTGATTTTCAAGGAAATATTCAAATAATCTGAGTTGTTGCAGGCCCCAGTGGCCTAATGGATAAGGCACTGGCCTCCTAAATAATCTGAGTTGTTAAATTACTCCAGTTTGGGTTTCACTTTTAACATTGATGCTAGAGTCTTGGAAATATTTTAAACTTAAAAGATTATAACTACTTGAAACCAGTTGGGAAGTTGGAATTGATTTTTCATAACTACATTAGGTCAAATGCCAGTATTTGAAATACAGAAACTAATTTCATGAAGTTAACATAAGTGTAATGACTTAAATGGACAAAAGTGAGTTGATCTAGAAATAACTGGTAATGATAAGCAAATAATACTCTCAAAAAAGAATTTTAAAATATTTTTTTTCTGCATAAGAAAAGTAGATTAGGGCATTATATTTGTTTTCTTCTAGGAAAAAAAGCAGGGAAGTATAATTTTCAAACTTCTAAGCAGCATCCTGTGAGATTAATTATCATGAAGTGAATATAAAGTACACTGTATATGGATTAGAGGCAGTCAAATAGCTTTTAAATTTTATGATCGCTGATGGTCATTCAGGCAGTTTAACACTTAAATTACTCCTTTCAAATCCCTCCTTTATCACAGTAGAATAGAAAGGCCTGGGAACCTAACTTAGTAGGCTTGTAGTGCAAAATTCATTGAGACTTGGTTAGAATTATTTAGTCATCACTGTTCATTGAGCCTGAGAAGCTGTAGAGGAAACATACTTTAGAAGGTTTTTAATTTGAAAAGTATTGTTAATGTCTCTTGTTGGAATTTTCAGATAGGTATGTTCCTAATTTACTAAAGTCACTAAGAACTCAGAAAATAGTTTATATTTGTTGTGGAGAAGACCATACTGCTGCACTAACCAAGGTATTGTACTCTTATAAAACCTTTTCATTATTGTGCGTAGAAGTTATTTCATAATAAGTAAATGTTTTCATAATATGTACATTAAAATTGAATGTTATTGATGTGTAAAAAAGCTTATTTTGGAAAAAGTACCTAGATTATTATTTGTTCTCAAAAACAGTTTACCTTAAATTTCAAACTGGTTTTATGTTACGAGGTGTGAACTATATTCTCTTGAAAGTGATAATATATATTGTTGAGTTTCTCGGCTTTGTGTGAGATATTGGTTAAATAATATTTTGAATTAAAGAATTCCATTTTGTCAGGCTTGCCATGCTGTGCATATCAATCCCACTTATGTATAGCTCTGCCTAATTTTAATTTAGCTCCCATTTGGCTTATAAATACACAGTAATTACTTGTATAACAAGTAATAGAGGGATTATTTGTTATTATCCATAGGCTAAGTATCATGTAAGCAGCTATAATGAGCTTTCATCACAGTGTTGTTAATGGCTTTAACTCTGACATCTTACTTTATTGGGTATGTGCCAGTTCAGTGTCAGTACTGTGTAGTACTTTCCTAATGATTAGAAGTAAAGTAAAAATAAAAACATTAATCTTTACTAGGAACATTATTTGTTATAGTCATGTTAACATAAAGGAAATGGCAAGTTTTCATTGGCTAAATTAGAAATTAATGTTTTTGCTTTTTCTTAATCCTGCATAGTAGATAAAATTGGCAAGAAAAATATTCTAATCTAATAAACTATAAACTCTAATAAAATTCTAATCTTATAAACTATATAGAGTTTATAAAACTATAGTCTCATTGGAATTTTAGGAGGATAAGAATTATTCTTTGTCATTATGAAGTACTTTAGTGTACTCATTTAAAAAATATTGTAATAACAATTATTAAAGTTAATTAAAAAAAAATTTTTATTGCCCCATTAGTAAGGAAGTTTAAAATATATACCTGCTGATCTCATTACCATAGCTTATTGATTGTTATAATTCATATTACAAATGTAACCATTAAAGTCTTATTAAATTATGTTGGCAAGTTATAAATTTTGGTCATTTTCTATTGTCATTGGCATTTGGAAGAAATAAGGCTGTGTTGAAATAGTAGTAAAAAATATTTTTTTGTATCATTCCTTGGGATTAACTTTGTGGTTGAAAGGTTCACAATGTTAATGCTTTTAAAATTTAATCTTTCAAATAGTTCTTCATCTTATTTCCCTAGGATTTACAACCATATTTATTGAGTGTTTTTAAAGTGCTAATTCTATTAATCTCCTGTATTTCTCTCTGTAAAAAGTAGCTGGTGATACTTACTTACTGGAGTTTTGGGAGGTATATTATTTTTAACAAAATCAGATCATTTTAGATATCCCCAGAATAAAATTTTATTGTACCTCGATTTAATTTAGAATAGTTCTATATCTATATACCTTTTGCTTTTCTAAAAGAACTTTTTAGCAAATAGATTAATGTTGCTTTACAAAGCAGTTTGCTTATGTAAAACCTCCATTAAGAAAATGATATTAGCAAAAATTTTAAAACAGACTTTTGAAACTACTAATGCGAAGACGTGAATGATAATAGATATGAGGACCACTATAAAGGTGTCAGCATTTTTTGAGTTTATTTATAAATTCATCATGTAAATCACATATAGTTATACCTTTAAAAAAACATCCTCACCCAAGAACATGTTTATTGATTTTAGAGGTGGGGGGAAGAGAAACGTTAGTTGGTTGCCTCCCATATGCATCTCAGTCAGGGGTTGAACCCTCAGCCTAGGTATGGGCCCTAACTGGGGACTGAACTTGCAACTACTTGGTGAATGGGATGATGTTCCAACTAGCTGAGCCACCTGGCCAGGGCACATACACCTTTTTACTTAGCTATCCCACTTTTAAGAATTTGTCACAAAGATAGGGAATTTTGTATGCACAAGGCCATGTATTGTGGCATTATTTTAATAGCAAAGGAGTGGAAGAATCCTAATGTCCATTAGTAGCATCCTGTTTTGGGTAACCTCTGGTAATTCCATGCAGTTGAATATCATGACCAATAAAGCAGAATGAGGAAAATCTCTATTATGATCTTCAGGATATATTAAGTCAAAAGAGGAAGGGATAAAATAGTTTTCCTTTTATATAAGAATGGGTAAAATAATAAACATTATATATTTTATTTATATTTTTTAAAAAATGGAAGCTACACCAAATGTACTTGCTTTATAGTTTTGACTTTGGAACCCAGGAACTATTATAATAAAAAAGATATATATATATATTCATTTTTATATAATTTAACATTTCTTAAAACTTTAAAATAAAAACTAGTGACACAACTGCAGAAAGAATAATTCTTTCAGGTTATTATAAATTAAAATATTTTGTTGTACACCACTAGTCGGAAATAGCCGGAGAATAAACAATGCACAAAGAAATGTTAAACTGCACTCTGTAACCTTATTGTTAGTAAAATTGGTGGTATCATTTTTTAATATATAGAGACTAAGATAAAACAAATAAGTACTTATTTTACTGTCATTAGAAACTGATTCCCAGTTTCAGAGAAAAGAGATATAAAATGGTTTGAGTTAAATTAAAATCCTGTGATCTAAAGATAAGAGGTATCATTATAAACTTACTTTTTTCCATCTAAGTATATGAGAGGCCATGACTACTTTAAGGTCCTAGAAGTAATTAACAATGTACAGTCTGGAAGCAGTAAACATTCCTTGATTTTTGTAGATTCCATACTCAAAGGGCTTCTAGATAAGAATAGTCTTGAGCATTGTGTGTTGCAAAAACTCCGAAGGTCATGTCAGAAGAACAACTTGAAGACACTTTCATTGATTTACAAAAAGATATAATGACTGAAGTGAATGGAAATACACCAAATATATAAAGACCCATTACTTTATAATGATACTCTTCTCCAGATTAATAAAACGCACACTTATTTGCTTATCTTTGGAGGTTTCTAGGACAACAACTCATTTTTCTAAAAATTACTAAAGAAGCATCTCTCCTACCACTTACTAGCAAATTGTATTTCAGAGCAACTTAACAGTTGACGAGTTAAGTTCTCTTTGGAAGAATTTCAACTAATAAAAAGAAATAAGAGTAGAAAATCTCCATTTTATACATTCTTTAAATTAATTTAATTTTTAAGAGAGGGAGAGAAACATCAGCGTGTGGTTGTCTCTTGCTTACCCCGCACTGGGAACCTGACCTACAACCCGGGTGTGTGCCCTGCCTGGGAATTGAACTGGTGACCCCCTGGTTCTTATGCCTGTGCTCAACCCACTGATCCACACTAGCTAGAGCTCCAGTTATATATTTTTTATTGAAGTAATGGATCTAGGTCAAGATCAAGCAATGTTAAGCTTAAAGGATGGATTAGGCTAAAAACACACAGACTTACTTTAGAATTATAGTTGATACACAATTTCTTTATTTAGACCTACTTACTATTTTAAAGTATATTTTATTGATTATGCTATTACAGATGTCCCATTTTTCTCCCCATTATTCCTCTCTGCCCTGTACCCCCCTCCCAACAGTATTCCCCCCAACCCTTAGTTCATGTTCATGGGTTGTGCATATGAGATCTTCCCCATTTCCTATACTATTCTTACTCTTCCCCTGTCTGTTTTGTACCTACCATTTATGCTTCTTATTCCCATACCTTCCCTCCCCATTCTTCCCTCTCCACCTCCCTGCTGATCTCCATTTCTGTGATTCAGTTCCTTTTCTAGTATTCTTAGTTTTGGTTTTAGGTTCAGTTGTTGATAGCTGTGAGTTTGTTCTCATTTTACTATTCATATTTTTAATCTTCTTTTTCTTAGGTAAGTCCCTTTAACATTTCATATAATAAGGACTTGGTGATGATGAACTCCTTTAACTTGACCTTATATGGGAAGCACTTTATCTGTCCTTCTATTCTAAATGATACCTTTCCTGGAGAAAGTAATCTTGGCTGTAGGTCCTTGCCTCTCATGACTTAGAATACTTCTTTCCAGCCCCTTCTTGCCTGCACGGTTTCTCTTGAGAGATCAGCTGAGAGTCTTATGAGAACTCCTTTGTAGGTAACTGCCTCCTTTTGTCTTGCTGCTTTTAAGATTCTGTCCTTATCTTTAATCTTGAGTAATGTATTATGATGTGCCTTGGTATGTGCTTCCTTGGGTCCAACTTCTTGGGGACTCTCTGAGCTTCCTGGACTTGCATGTCTCTTTCCTTTGCCAGATTGGGGAAGTTCTCCTTCATTATTTTTTAAATAAGTTTTCAGTTTACTGCTCTTCCTCTTCTTCTTGTACCTCTATGATTCAGATGTTGGCATGTTTGAAGTTGTCCTAGAGGTTCCTAAGCCTCTCCTCATTTTTTAAAATTCTTGTTTCTTCATTCTGTTCTGGTTGAATGTTTATTTCTTCCTTCTGCTTCAAATCGTAGGTTTGAGTCTGGTTTCCTTCCTTTCACTGTTGGTTCCCTGTATATTTTTCTTTATTTCACTTTGCCTAGCCTTCACTTCTTCCTCTATTTTGTGACGTACTCCACCATTTCTGTGAGCCTCCTGGTTACCAGTGATTTGAACTCTGCATCAGATAGGTTGGCTACCTCTTTGTCACTTAGCTGTTTTTCTGGAGTTTTGATCTCTTTTTTCATTTGGGCCATATTTCTTTGTCTTGGCACTCCTGTTATGTTGTAAGAAGCAGAGCCTTAGGTATTCTTCAGGGTGGGGCAACCCACTTTGTTGGGTTTTGGTGCTATATGTGGGGGCGGGGTCTGAGAGGGAACAGTGCCACTTGCTGGGCTCTGGACTGGCATTCAGTCACTTTCCCTACTACCCACAAGCAATTTGGGCCCTTCTGGTGCTGATTCCTGGATGTATGGGTTTGTGTACATCCTAGGACCCTGTGGGTCTCTCCAATGAACTCTTCTGTGAGGCTGGGAGTTTATCCTGCTACCACAACCCCCACAGATTTTTACAGATAGAGGTTTTTAAGGCTTTCTTTTCCCATGCTGGAACAACCTGGGTTGCATGGTCTGTCTCACTCCCCAGTTGTTCCTCCTGGTTTATCTGCATGCAAATGTGGGACTGCCCAGTCTGCCGGGTCCTTTAGCTGCCACCTTGCCATGTGTCCTCTCCTCCCCAACTACCTGTCTCTGCTCCTCCTACTGGTCTGGATGAATGTTTCTTCTTTAACTCCTTGGTTGTCAGACTTTCATACAGTTAGATTTTCTGGCAGTTCTGGTTGTTTTTTGTTTTTAAATTTGTTGTCCTTTTGGTTGTGTGAGGAAGCACAGTGTATCTACCTATACTTGCATCTCGGCTGGAAGTCTTAGACTTACTTCTTAACATTACCAACCAGACATGCTTTCTGATATTATGTAATAAAATAACCAGGAAAATTTGAATATGTTCTCAGTATTAAATGATATTGAGAAATTAATAGTAAAGGTGTTCTTCAGAAGGATGTAGCAGTTGTACTTATATAGTACTCATCAGAGGAACATCTAACTATATTAAGCAAATATTAATAGGTTTTAAGGCAGAAATAGAAACACAATAATTGTAGGGGGCTTCAGTAACCAACTTTTAGCAATGGATAGATCGTCCAGATAGAAAATCAGTAATGAAATATTGTATTGAACTGCACTTTATATCAGTTGGGCATAACAGACATATATAGAACATTTCATCCAGCAGCAGCAGCATATCTATTTTTCTCAAGAACACAATGGAATGTTTTATAGTAGTTATATGTTATGTCAGAAAACAAGTGTGAACAAATTTAAGAAGGTTGGAATCATATCAGTTAACTTTTCTAGCCAAAATGATAGGAAACTAGGCATCAGTAATAGGAGAAAAGCCAGAATATTCCCAATGTGTGGAAATTAAAAAGCATACTCTTGAATAAGCAGTGGGTTCAAAGAAGAATTAAAGGGGTAATCAAAAACTGTCTTGAGAAATGAAATTGGAAACACAGCATACCCAAACTTAAGGGATGTAGCAAAAGCCCAGGACCCAATGGCTTCACTGGTGAATTCTACCATTTAAAAAACAATACATGCCAATTTATCTCAAACTGTTTCAAAAAATGGAAAAGTAAGTAAATATTCCAGAATTCCAGACTCATTTTATGAGACCAGCATTGTCCTGATACTAAAGCCACACAAAACACCGTAAGTAAAGGTGATTGCCAGTGTCCCTGGTAAAAACATAGATGCAAAACTCCTGAACAGAGTAATAGCAAAATCAAATTGAACAGCATGTTATAATGATCATATGCTGTGATCAACTGTGATTGATCCCTGGGATGAAAAAATGGTTCAGTATCTGCATATCAGTGTCATAAACTAGAATGGAGGATAAAAATCATCATCTTAATAGATGCAGAAGAAGAATTTGACAAAATTCAACAACCTTTTGGTAACAGTTCTCAACAATTTAGGTATAGAATGAGTGTAACTCAACATGATAAAGGGCTTATATCAGAAAACTAATAAATGGGTTCAGGCAAGTTGCAGGATACAAAATCAATATACAAAAATCAGTTGTATTTCTATACAGTAAGAAAAATCTATCAGAAAGAGAAAGAAAAGCAATGTCATTTATAGTGGCATAAAAAAATACTGCATGGGCTAAAACAGTGGTTCCCAACCTTTTAGGTACCAGGACTGGTTCACTCGCTCGCATGCCTGTTGCTCACCTCTTCCTCTGTGCAGCCTGGTCTGTGGCCTGGGGGGTGGGGACCCCTGGGCTAAAAGGTTTGTTAGTTTTTTCCCAAAAGATAGCTATAGTAGTGCTTTGTTGTCTTTAACTGCATTCAAAACAATTTTGTTAGATTGTATTGTGACTGCTGTCATATCAGCATTCATTTTTTAAAAATCTTATCAAAATTGGTGAATTTTTGTGTAGCCATTTTAATGGTCGAAGAAAATAAGCAACATTTTTGTCATATTATTCTTAATTATTTCAAGAGAGGTTAAAACACAACTGAAATGCAAAAAAAAGATTTGTGCAGTGTGTGGAAGAGGTGCTGTGAGTGATCATATGTCAAAAGTGGTTTGTGAAGTTCTATGCTGGAGATTTCTCACTGGATGATCGATGCTCCATGGTTGGTCACGTAGACCAGTTGAAGTTGATAGCTGTTAAATCGAGACATTAGTTGAGAACATTCAACGTTCTGCCACATGGGAGATACCTGATATGCACATCCAAATCAAGTGTTGAAAATCACTTGCACCAGCTTGGTTACGTTAATTGCTATAATGTTTGGGTTCCACATAAGTTAAGCGGGAAGAAAAATCTTTCTTGACCGTATTTCCACGTGTGATTCTCTGCCTAAACGTAATGAAAACATTCTGTTTTTAAAACAAATTGTGATTGGAGATGCAAAATGGATACTTTACAGTAATGTGGAATGAAAGAGATCATGGGACAGTCGAAATGAACCACCACCAACCACACCAGAGGCTGGTCTTCATCCAGAGAAGGTGATGTTATGTATATGGTGGAATTGGAAGGGAGTCCTCTATTATGAGCTCCTTCCGGAAAACCAAATGATTAATTCCAACAAGTACTGCTCCCAGTTAGACCAGCTGAAAGCAGCACTCCACAAAAAGCGTCTGTAAGTAGTCAACAGAAAATGTATAGTCTTCCATCAGGATAACAAAGGACTGCATGTTTCTTTGATGACCAAGCAAAAACTGTTAGAGCTTGACTGGGAAGTTCTGATCCATCCACCATGTTCACCGGACATTGCACCTTAAGATTTCCATTTATTTCGGTCTTTATAAAAATTCTCTTAAATAGAAAAAAATTTCAGTTGCCTAGAAGACTGCAAAAGGCATTCTTTGGAGCAGTTGCTCAAAAAGATAAGTTTTCAGAAAATAGAATTATGAAGTTGTCTGAAAGATGGCAGAAGGTAGTGGAACAAAACGGTGAATATGTTATTCAATAAAGTTGTTGGTGAAACTGAAAAATGTGTTTTTTGTTTTTACTTTAAAGCCAAACAAATTTTTTGGCCAGCCCAGTACATAGAAATAAATTTAACCAATGAGGTGAAAGACCCCTGTGTACTGAAAACTGTGGAAGATATTAATGAAGGAAATTGAAGAAGATGCAAATAAATGAAAAGCTATCCCATGTTCTTAGATTGGAAGAATCAGTAATATTAAAATACGCAAGCTACTCAAAGTGATCTGCAGATTCAGTGGAATTCTTAATTCCAATGGAATTTTAAACAGAACAGATAATTTTAAAATTAGTATGGTATCACCAGTGATCCAGAATAACCAAAGCAATCTTGAGAAAGAAAAAGCTGGAGACATCACACTTCCTAGTTTCAAATTATATTATAAAAAGAGTAATCAAAGCAGAACTGTACTGACATAAAAACAGACACATAAACCATCAAAAAGAATAGCTAGTTCACCAATAAACCTACATACAAAGGGTCAACTAATCATTGACAGAACACCAAGAACACACAATGGCAAAGGATAGTCTCTTCAATAAATGGTACTGGCAAAACTGGATCCCTTGCTTGCACTACTCATAAGTAACTCAAAGTAGAATAAAGACAAATGTAAGACCTGAAACTGGAAAACTCAGAAGAAAACATGGCAGGGAATCCCTTAGATGTTAGTCTTGGTAATCATTTTTTGGATATGACACCAAAAGCCAAGGAATCAGAAACAAAAATGAAAACGAATGGGGGACTACATCAAACTAAAAAGGCTATTGTAAAGCAAAGGAAACAGTCAATAAAATGAAAAGGCAACCAATGGAATGGGAGAAAATATTTGTAAATCATATCTGATAAGGGTTAATAGTAAATATATATTGTCGTTAATTTTGTGTATTTTAAATTTTCCTTGGTAAAAGGTTTAAAAAGAAAAATCTACTTGCATAGCAATATATATAAATATGCTATTAAATGATAAAAGTGGGATATAAACTGTACAATAGCTAAAACTATGAAGAAAAAATAAAAAACTGCTTTTGTGATTACTTTTATATATGTAACCTCTAATCTAATTTTATACTTTTATAATAAAGTTTTAAAGACCATTTATATTGTGTGCTAAAATAGCTATATTTGTGCACTCTGGTTGCATATATTCTTTGCACAGCTTTTATGTTAAAAATATAACTAGTTTGAAAATTTTATAGGTGTGTACTTGGCATTCAACAAGAATATAGTGATAATAAAAGACAATGCAAAATTGTTAGTATCTCTTTAATGATGATTGTAACTAAATATAATGACAAGGCCATAATTAAATACTTTAAAAATATGTAAAATATTTAGCCATGAACCTGGAAGTCTTCATTTTAAAACATTTTACCTTAAAAAGTCAGGTATCTGTTAAAATTGTGAAGATGATAAAAGTAAAAATTAGCTCCATATTAAAGATTAATTTCTTTTTCTGAAGATTATTTTCTTTTATCAAGCCTCCTAATGATAAAAGGTTCTGTCTTTTTTAGGAAGGTGGAGTGTTTACTTTTGGAGCTGGAGGGTACGGTCAATTGGGTCATAACTCTACCAGTCATGAAATAAACCCAAGGAAAGTTTTTGAACTCATGGGAAGCATTGTGACTCAGATTGCTTGTGGAAGGTAAGCTATTATGTAAGAGTATTTTGATCTCTCTAACAAAATTATTTAGGGACTTTAAATAAAAACAAATAAACCAGAGATCTTCTTTTTGACACCTGTTATATCGTGAATTCATAGGGAAAACGTTCCAACAGCTCAAGCTTCTTTCCATTGATTCTCACAAAGTTTAATTCTCTGGGCAGGAGCAGGCTGGCACTTCACTTGAACCCCCAGGTACCTTTTCCTTTGGCATACTTTTCTTGAAATACATACTTGAAATACAAAAGTATGTATGTATGTATGTATGAAATACATACATACTTTTCTTGAAAATTTTCCTTCACATATTTCAGGAAGCTCTCTCAGCTCTTAAAGTCCTTAATGTGTTCAACACATGCATTAATTCTCTTTGCAAAAAGAACCAAGCCCTTGTTTGTTTACAGCAGTATCAACAGCATGCTGGGTAACACTGTAGACTCTTCCATTTTTGCCATTGTAACATTTGTGCGACATTCCATTTTGAATGGTGCTCTTCCCTTGATGTCTACAATATCTTTTTTTTTTTTGGTAAATTCCCATGTACAAAGGAACAACTTCATGTTTTCTAAAGCCCTAGCGAACATAGGGGTGCCTCTCCTCTTTCCCTTTATGTTGGTCGTTTTTGCAAATTAGAAGATGGCAGTTACAAGTGAAAGTAAGGATTTATTTTTAATCCTCATCCAAGGACATGCTCATTGATTCTCAGAAAGAGGGGAAAGGTGGAAGAGAGACCCCCCCAGCCTAGGCAAGTACCCTGACTGGGAATTGAATCTGCAGCCTTTCAGTTTACAGGATTACACTCTAACCAAATCACACTGGCCAAGGCAAGGATTCCTTTTTCATGAACTGTTTAGTAGTCTAGTAATCTAAGATTTTAAAAATAATTCTCCTCTAAATGCCTGATTTTCTGCTGAGGAGTTATAGTAACAGGAGAAACGTCTTCTATACGATTATTTCACCACTCTTTACCTGAGGCAAGATATTAATGTATGTGTAATACTGTATTTATTGTCTGTGGCATCACACTTGAAGGGAAACTATAGATCCGTCTTTGTTTGTTTTCACCTCCCTTTTTTTTCATGAATGAGGGAATTGACCAATTAATTATTTAACACATAGGATTAGTTAGTGGTAAAAGCTGAATTAGAATACAGATCTCCTGATTCCCAGTTGTTAGGAGTAAATAGATGAGTCAGAGCTTTGAAATTGAGCTTTACCTTCGGTGGTTTAAATTAGATAGACCCAAAGAGGCAAAATGTACTTTGACTAGTTAACTCAGTTTGAACATGTTGTTTAAGTTTTTTCCACCTATTATGTGTCCTTGTGCAATATAGATTAGTTTTGCCAACTGTTAGCTTCAGATACATGGGATTACACTGTAGGTAGCCTTTAATGAGTTTTTTAACATCATGTTTACATGATTATCCATATGTGTGTAGCTATGGCTCTTCATCACTAGGTCTCATTGCTGTATTTTATTTTATTATATACACATAGCCCTGTCTGGTGTGGCAGTGGATTGAGCACTGGCCTGCCTACCAAAAGATTGCTGGTTAGATTCTTGGTCAGGGAACATGGTTGTGTTACGGGCCAGGTCCCTGGTTGGGGATGTGCAAGAGGCAATGAATCGATGTTCCTCTCCCTCTCTTTCTTACTTCCTTCCCCTCTCTCTAAAAATAAATAAATAAAACCTTTAAAAAATAATTATATGAATATATAATTATGTACTCATTCTATTGCTAATGGACGTTTGGGTGCTTCTAGTTTTTGGCCATTACAAATAATGTTCCTTAGAACATTTATTATGGGATATATAAACCTTTGTATTTCTAAAGAATACCTGGAGTAGAATTGCTGGGTTGTAGAGAATGCTTAACTTATATTTTGTGAGTTAATGTCACACTGTTTACCAAAATGGTTATGCCACTTTATTGTATATTCTCATTAGTATTGTATGAGAATTCCTGACAGTATCTTTATCACTATTTGGTATTTTAAAATTTTTGGATATGTAGTATTATTTAATCATGATTATAATTTGCATTTTTATGATTTATAAAAATTGCATTGAATCTGTAGATCACTTTGGGAAGTATTGATATCTTAATAGCATTAAGTTTCTCAGTCCGTGAATACGGGATTTCTTTTCATTTATTTATATCTTCAGTTTCTTTTAGTGATCTTTTGTAGTTTTCATTGTCTTTTACCTTTTTGTTAATTCTTGAAGTATTCTTTTTGGTACTATTGTAAATGGCACTATTTTTGTAATTTCTTTCTGGATTGTTTGGTATAGTGTATAGAAACGCAGCTGAATATTGCATGTTGATTTTGTATCCTGCTTTGGTGGAATTTTTATTAGTTCTGATAGTCCTGTGCGTGTGTGTGGAATCCTAAAGTTTTCTACATATGAAGTGATATAAACTGTATACCAAGGTAATTTTACTTCTTTTTTGACGTAGATGCCTTTTATTTCCTTTACTTGCCTAAGCGCCCTGGCTAGAACTTCCAGTACCAACTTTATTAGAAGTGGTCAAAGTAGGCTTTTTTCCCCCTTGTTTCTGATTTTAGAGGAAAATCTTTCAGTCTTTCATTACTGACTATGATGTTTGCTGTATGTTTTTTATGTATGGCTTTTATTATGTTGAGTTAGTTTTCTTCTATTCCTAGTTTGAAGGCTTTTATCATGAAAGAGTGTTGAATTTTGTGAATTTTTTCTGCATTAGTTGAGGTGATCATACCTTTATTCTGTTTATGTTGTATATTGCATTGATCAGTTTGTGTAGGTTGAACTATCTTTGCATTAGAGGAATGAATTCTGCTTGGTTATGCTGCATAGTCTCTTTAATATGCTACTGAATTCATGTTGCTAGTGTTCTGTTGAAAATTTTTGCATGGATGTCCATAAGGGATAATGGTCTATAGGTTTTTGTACTGTGCTTATCTGGTTTTGATATCAGGGCTATGCCGGCCTTGTAGAATGAGTTAGAAAGTTTTCACTCCTTTAATTTTTTGGAATAGTATGAGGATGATTGGTGTTCTTAAATATTTGATAAAATTCACCTTTGATAAAATTCACCAATGAAGCCATCTGGTACAAGGCTCTGAGGGAGGTTTTTGATTATTGATTCAGTTTTTTTACTAATTATAGGTCTATTTTGTTTTTTTTTTTCTTTTGATGTAGGATTAGTAGATTTTGTATTTCTAGTAATTTTTCCTTTTCATCTATCTATGAGATCTAATTTTGTTGGCAAATTATTGTTTATAGAATTCTTATGACCATTTGTAGTTCAGTAGCATTGGTAATAATGTCTCTACTTTCATTTTTGATTGTAATAATTTGAATCTTTTTTTGTGTGTGGTCAATCTTGCTTAAAGTGTTGTCGATTTTGTTGATATTTGTGAAGAGCCAACCTCTGGTTTTGTTGACTTTGGCTGTGTTTCTATTCTCTTTCATTTGTCTTGGCTCTAATCTTTATTTATTTTATTTTATTCTTTAACCTGAGGAAAAATCATAGTTTAATACATGTGCGTGGGGAATTCACATAGGTATGAAAATTCCAAAGACAGTGATCAGACATTTTGGACAAAGGGGAATGGAGTATTAGATTTCAGAAGTGAGAATGGGAGTAGAAGTGGGACACCTGAGGGAGGGACATCCTTGCGACTCCAACAGTGGGACATGGGGTGTTAACTTATAGGCACCTGCTTACTATAATTTCAAATTAGGCTAAGGCGACATCCTGATACCTTCCTGAAAAAGATCCTGAATCTTAGATCTGTCTTAAATCTCTTGGGATCAGCTCTAATCTTCATTACTTCCTTTCTTCTGCTATCTTTGGGTTTAGTTTATTCATTTTTATTTTTAGGTCCTTACATTGTAAAGTTGGGTTTTTTATTTGATATCTTGTGTTTTTCTTTTTTAAAGATTTTATATATTTTTAGATAGAGTGGAAAGAAGGGAGAAAGAGAGGGAGAGAAACATCAATGTGGGGTTGCCTTTCTTGTGCCCCATACTGGGGACGTGGCCCACAACTCAGGCATGTGCCATGACTGGGAATCAAACCAGTGACCCTTTGTTTCGCAGGCCAGTGCTCAATCCACTGAGCCACACCAGGCAAGGCAAAAATCTTGTTTTTTAATGTAAGTATTTATAACTATAAATTTCCTTCATAGAACCTCTTTCCCAGTATCTGTTTTGATGTGTTGTATTTCCATTTTCATTCATCTCTTATATTTTTAAGTTTTCACTTGATTTCTTTGATTCATTGGTTGTTTAAGAGTGTATTGTTTAATTTCCACGAGTTAGTGAATTTTTCAGTTTCCTTATGTTACTGATTTCTCATTTTATCTTGTTTTGTTTGGTTGTAGAAGATATTTTGAAGGTATCTATCTTTTAAAATCTATGATACTTAATTTCTCACCCAATATATAGTCTACCCTGGAGAATATTCTGTGTGCATTTAAGAAGAATGTGTGTATGTTGTTGTTGTTGTGTTGAGTGTCCTGTTAGAAATAGCTGGTTTATTGTTTTGTTCAAGTTCTGTATTTCCTTACTATCTTCTGTCTGGTTGTTCTGTTGACAATGAGGTACTAGTGTCTCAAATCATTATGGTAGAACTATATTTCTCCCTTCAATTCCGTCAAGTCTTTGCTTCATATATATTAGTGGTCTGTTATTAGATACATAAATGGTCTTAATTGTTTTTATCTTATTGCTGTATTGAGTCTTTTTGTTTTTTTTTCAATTCTTTTTTTTAATTCTTTATTTTATTGATTATGCTATTATAGTTGGCCCATTTTCCCCCTTCACTCCCCACCACCCTGCTCATCCCCTCCCACCCACATTCCCCCCTTTAGTTCATGTCCATATGTCATAAGTTCTTTAGTGTCTACATGTCCCATACTATTCTTACCCTCCCCCTGTCTATTTTCTACCTACTGTCTATGCTACTTATTCTCTATATCTTTTCCCCCTCCCTCCTCCTCCTACTTCCCTGTTGCTAACCCTCCATTTGATGACTTTGTTTTACTGTTCATATTTTTAATCTTTTTCTTAGGTAAGTCCCTTTAACATTTCATATAATAAGGGCTTGGTGATGATGAACTCCTTTAACTTGGCCTTGTCTGAGAAGCACTTTATCTTCCCTTCCATTGTAAATGAAAGCTTTGCTGGATAGAGCAATCTGGGCTGTAGGTCCTTGCTTTTCATGACTTGGAATACTTCTTTCCAGCCCCTTCTTGCCTGTTAGGTCTCTTTTGAGAAACAGCTGACAGTCTGATGGGAACTCCTTTGTAGGTTACTGTCTCCTTGTCTCTTGCTGCTTTTAGGATTCTCTCCTCCATTTTTACCTTGGCTAATGTAATTATGATGTGCCTTGGCATGTTCCTCCTTGGGTCCAACCTCTTTGGGACTCTCTGAGCTTCCTGGACTTCCTGAAAGTCTATTTCCCTTGCCAGATTGGGGAAGTTTTCCTTTAATATCTGTTTAAATAAGTTCTCAATTGGTTGCTCTTCCTCTTCCCCTTCTGGTACCCCTATAATTCAGATGTTGGAACATTTAAAGGTGTCCTGGAGGTCCCTAAGCCTCTCCTCAGTTTTTTGAATTCTTGTTTCTTCATTCTTTTCTGTTTGGTTGTTCCTTTCTTCCTTCTGGTCCACTCCATTGATTTGAGTCCCAGTTTTCTTCCCCTCACTGTTATTTCC
>PVIA01012110.1:0-12254 GCA_004024845.1 Tonatia bakeri | reverse complement strand
TATCTCTTGGTCACTTAAAAAAATTGGTTCTGGGGCTTTCAAATATGTTTGAGCCACCTTTTTAATTTTCCTTTGGTTTGGTTGCGGCTGTTTTGTAAGGGCGGCGGAGCCTTAGGTGTTCACGAGGGTGGGGCACCCCAGTTGCTGGGTTGTGACGTTGTATGTGGGGGCGGGGTCTGAGAGGGAACAATGGCGCCTGCTCTGCTCTCTCTAGGATTTCTGTCCCCTCCACTGCCTCCCACAAGCAAATTGGGCCCTTCCTGTGCTGGCTCCCGGGTGGGTGGGCTTGTGCACTTTCTCAGACTCTGTGGGCTTCCCCGAGAAGTCTCCTGTGAGGCTGAGAGAGTCTTCTGGCCTCAGTTCCCAGACCGGCTCTTAAGCTTTGAAACGCGGCGGCGCTGCCCGTTTTCGCTTATTTTGCGCGCTAATGTGTGGCTGCGGACAGCCAGCTGCCTTGCGCCCCTCACTGGGTCTGCTAGTCGTCTCCCGCGCCCAGGGTCCGACACCAGTCCGTCCGCTGCCGTCTGTGCCCTGCGTGCCTGCGCCTGCCAGCCAGCGTTTCTTCCCGCCGGGGCCCCTTGACCCCTTCTCTGCAGGCCTCCGACTCCGCCGCTCCTTACCAGTCTGGGTGTACTGGAGTCCGACTTCTGTTCAGTTAATTTCCCTCTGTTCTGGTTGTTTCTTGTTTCTCAATTTTTGTTGTCCTTAGTTTTGGTTGCGCAAGGAAGCACAATGCGACTGCCTATGCCTCCATCTTGGCCGGAACTCCGAGTCTTTTCGTTAATATATAATATCCTTCTTTGTCTCTTGTAATCTTTTTGGACCTAAAGTTTATTTTGTTTGATAAGAGTATTGCCACTTTGTTCTCTTTTAGTTATTTGCATTGGGTACCTTTTTCATCTTTTCCCTTTCAACCTGTTTGTGTTTGAATCTAAAGTGAGTCTGTTGCAGGTAGTATAATAATTTCTTTTTAATCCACTTTGCCAAACTCTTGTGAGTGGACAGTTTACTCTGTTTACATTTAAAGTAATTACTGAGATGTGTGGACTTCTGTTATTTTGCTATTTGCTTTCTGTATGTCTTATTTTCCTCATTTCCTGAATTACTACTTCTTTTGTATTTAGTTTGTTTTTGCAATGAAATGTTTTAATTCCCTTCACATTTCCTTTTCTGTGTTTCAGTTCCCTTTTCATTTCATATATTCTATAGCTATTTGTAGTTACTTGGGGATTACATTTAATATCTTGAAGTTATAATACTAATTCAAATTTATACCAGGTTAACTTCAATAATATACCAAAACTCTGTTCATACAGTTCTTTTCCCACCCCCCTTTCAGTTACTGATGTGAAAGGTAAATTATTTATACAATCATTTGGATATAGTGTCCTCAAAACAGAAATTAATAATTTTATGCAGTAATCTCTTAAATAGAAAACAAAAGGTGGGGAAAAACAGAAAACAAAATATGGAATTATAAACCAAAGTTACAATAAAACTAACTTTTGTAATCATACATGTATTTACCTTTATTGAGATATTTACTTTATTTTACAGCTTCAGGACAGGTTTTGCTGGGTATCAGATTTTTGGTTGAATGTTTTTCTTTCAGTACTTTGAATACAATCCTTTATCAGATGTATTGGCAAATATGTTTGCCCATTCTGTGGGTTTTGTCTTTATTTTGTTGATGGTTTCCTTTGCTGTGCAAAAACTCTTTTATTTCATGTAGTCCAATTTGTTTATTTTTCCTTTTGTTTCCCTTGCCTGAGGAGACGTATCAGGAAAATACTGCATTGAGCTCTGTCCAAGATTTTACCACCTGTGTTTTTCTTCTAGGATCTTTATGGTTTTGAGTCTTAACATTTAAGAATTTTGTCCATTTTGACTTTATTCTTCTGTGTGGCATAAGAAAATAGTCTAGTTTCATTTTTCTGTATATATCTGTCCAATTTTCCCAACACCATTTATTGAATAAACTATCTTTCGACCGTTGTATGTGCTTGCTTCTTCTGTTGAATACTCATTGACTGTAAAGGTGTGGGTTTATTTCTGCGCTGTTTATTTTGTTCCACTAATCTGTGTGTCTGTTTTTATGCCAGTACCATGCTGTTTTGAGTACTTGGGCCTTCTAGTATAGTTTGATGTTTGATAGTGTGATTTCTCCAACTTTGTTCTTCTTTCACTGTTCTCCTGTCAGTATTGCTATGCTAGGCCTTTTGTGGTTCTGTATACATTTTTTAAATATTTGTTCCATTTCTGTAAAATATGCCATTGGAATCTTGATAGGAATTGTGTTGAATCTATAGATTGCTTTGGGTAGCATGGACATCTTAATGTTGATTCTTTTAATATGCATGAACATGACATGTGTTTCCACTAATTTGTATCTTCTTTAGGTTCTTTCTTCATTGTCTTATAATTTTCCATGTACAGGTCTTTTACCTGCTGGTTAGGTTTATTCCTGGGTATTTTATTGTTTTTGTAGCAATTGTGAATGGGATTATTATCTTAATTACCCTTTCTGCTAGTTTGTTATTGGCATATAAAAATGCAACTGATTTCTGGATAGTAATTTTGTATGTTGCTACTTTGCTGAATTCATATATCAGTTGTAGTACTTTTTTTCTTGGTGGAATCTTTAGGGTTTTCTGTGTACAGTGTTGTGTCATCTGCAAATACAGTTTCACTTCTTCCTTTTCAGTTTGGATGCTTTTATTTTCTTCTTGTCTGATTGCTGTGGCTACGACTTGCAGTACTCTGTTGAATAAGAGATGAAAGCAGACATCCCTGTCTTGTTCCCAATCTTAAGTAGAACACTTGTAGATTTTGCCCATTGAGTATGATGTTGGCAATGGGTTTGTCATTGCTTTACATATTTAGGTGCTCCTATGTTGGGTACATAAATGTTTACTAGGTAGTAAATCATTTTATCCTGTTTATATCCTGTTGTTGGATTGTTCCCTTTTGTCATTATGTACTGTCCTTCTTTGTCTCTTGGTTTTAAAGTCTGATATTTTGTTGGGTATAAGTATTCCTTCCTTTCCATTTGCAGGAAGTATTTTTTCTATCCCTTATTGTCTGTGTGTATTTTTCACACACACACATAGGTATGGGTCTTGTTTTCTTATCCATTCAGGTTCCATTTGTCTTTTCATTTATGCCATTTACATTTAAAGTGATTACTGCATGATATGTATTTTTTGTCCTTTTATTTTTTTAACTATTGTTCTCTGTGTTTTTCTATTTTTTAAGCAAGCCCTTTAATATTGTTGCAGTACTGGTTTGGTAGTCACAAACTGCTTCAGCTTTTTCTTATCTGGGAAGCTTTTCATGCCTCCTTTACCTTCCTGGGGAAAGTAGCCTTGGTTGTAGTTCCTTGCTATGCCAATCCCTTGTGGCCTGAGATGTTTCTGTTGAGAAATAAGATGACAGTCTAATGGGAGCTCCCTTGTAGGTAACTAACTGCTTTTCTCTTTTGGCCTTTAAGATTCTCTCCTTGTTGCCCTGGCTGGTGTGGCTCAGTGAATTGAGTGCCGGCCTGCAAACCAAAGGGTCGCTGGTTCGATTCCCAGTCAGGGTACATGCCTGGCTTGCAGGCCAGGTCCCCAGTAGGGGACACGTGAGAGGTAACCACACATTGATGTTTCATTCCCTCTCTTTCTTCTTCCCTTCCCCTCTCTAAAAGTAAATAAATAAAATATTTAAAGAATAATATACCTTGTCTTTATCTGGATTACAAGAATACAAGTGATTTTAAAAAAGGATTCTCTCCTTGTGTATAAGATTTGCCATTTTAATTATGATGTGTCTTGCTGTGGGCCTGTCTGGGTCCATCTTCTTTGGGACTCTCTGTAATTCCTAGACTTGTGTGTCTTTTTCCTTCACCATGTGAGGGAAGTTTTCAGTCATTATTTCTTTAGATAGGTTCTTGATCCATTGTTCACTCTGTTCTCCTGATAACCCCATGATGCAGATACTATGCTTCCTGTTGTCCCAAGGATCCTTCATTTTTCCTCATTTTTTAAAATTCTTTTTGCTGCTCTGCTTGGGTGTTTTTGGTGACTTGTCTTCCAAATTGTTATTTGATCTTCTGTTTCATCTAACCTAATGTTTTTTCCTTCCTGTGTTTTATTTATTTCAGATAGTGCATTCTTTATTTCTGACTGGTCCTTTTTTATGGTTTCTATATCTTTTTTCATAGTTTTGAGCATCCTTATAATCATTACTTTAAAGTCTATATTTGATCAGTTGCTCGTCTCCATTTCATTTAGTTCTTTCTCTCGGGAATTCTCTTGTTTTATCACTTGGGTCCTGTTTCTTTGTCTTCTCTAGTTGGCTGCCTCTGTATTTGTTTCTGTGTATTGGATAGATCTGCAAAGACTCTGGTGCTGTCCTATGCCAGATGTTGCCTGTGACTGGGCCCTGGGCAACCTGTTTGGAGCTGTCAGTAATCCATAGCTTGTGGCTCCCTCTGCTGATCCTGGGTATGTGCAGAAAGAACCAGGCTGTGCCCCTTTCTGCTGCGGGAGGGTCAGCTAAAGTTTCAGAGCACTTGGAGATCCACCACTCCCTGCAGGCTCTCTGTTAGGCTTAATCACTGAAGGCTCCTTCAGCTATACTCTATAGCAGCCGAGCTTAAGCTCCATAGGGTGGAATGAGAGGGTTTCCTGCGGGTGGGGCTCTTGCTTCTTCCTAGGCTGATGCCACATGGAAGGGAGTGCTTTGCCTGAGAATGATGGCTTCTGCAGTATGGGGAATGGCTGAGCACAGAGATCCTGGCAGCTAACCCTTCAGCTCTCTCCCTAGAGCCACCAGCCCCAACTCTCCTCCCATGTCTCCAGTCCCCTCTGTCCTCCCTTTGCCATAGTCCAGGGCAAGTGGCTGCAGACGAAATTTTGTGCATTGGCCCTTTAAGAGGCTCTGTGTGTATTTAGCTGTCTCTCCCTGGCAGACAAAACCCCCACTGCTTTTCATAGCTGGATGTTATTTGGGTTCCTTTCCCAGTTCTGATGCTGTAGGCAGGGGAGCCAAGCTTGGGGTTTAGGGGAACCTCCCTGTCTCCAGCTGCTGAAGTATGCCTCCTGAACTGAGGCTGCCATCTGTGGGAGCCTGGCCAGCCCTCTGGCTTTTCTGTACTTCCTACCAGTCTCTTTGTGGTGATGTGTGTTTTTTCCGTAAGTCTTTGGTTATAAGGCTTCTCTCTAGCTAGTATTCAGGATGATTTTTCAATAATTTAGTTGCAATTCCATATCGGTCCTGGGAGGAGGTTAGTGTGTGTAGCTTCCACCTACTCTGTAGCCATTTTGGATCTTCAAAAAGATTTTCATCAGTGTTTCCAATTGTATGTCAGTTTTCAAGCTTGTCTTTATTTCTTGGACATTAGATGACTGTTAAACATAGATAACATAGTTCTAGATTCTTGTATTTGATACTTTCAGTATCTGAAATCTATAGGGATCTATTTCTATTGTTTTTTCTTTCTGCTGGATTTTATTCATGGTACTACATATTTTTTATGTCAGTTTTACGTGCTTGGTCATGTGTTTGAAAAATTATGGGGATGATTTGATAAAACCTTTCCTTTTCCCATATTGAATCAGAGTCTATTATGAAAGGTAAAGAAAAGCTCAACATATAAATGAGTGGGAGTGATAGTATCAGAATCTTTTTTAGGTGGTTAAAGTTATACATGAATGTGTAGATCCTAAAGTTTAGCGAGTTCACTTTTTTCTCTTTTATCCACTTAATGGATACTTCATTAAAGGATTATAAAGCAATATTATTTAACTTTGTATTGGGGGGGAAATCTTGACCAGTTTGACTTTAGGCATTTAGTAATGTATGTAACAACTGTGTATTATTTCCTCATTGAATAATTGTCAATAAACCTGAAGGAAACAGCTAGGGTACACCAGAAATGTGAATCCATCAACAAGATGATCTAAAAGCAAAAGGTTTCAAATTCCAGTAATATAATACAGTGTTTTTGAGCTATAACATTAAATCAAGGCTTAAGATAGTTAGGTTTGTTCTTTGGGTCTCAATGCTGATTTCATGGCTGTAATCGTTTGGAGAGATTTTTAGAAATATGAATTGTTGCCTAGGCTCATTCTTGGGTGACTCCAATATGCAGCCAGGATGAAGAACCACTCCTTTAGTAGACCAGTTTGGGGAAGAGTTTAATGAAATGATACTGGTATGTTCCTTTGAGGATGTCACAATGTCTGCTTCCTGAATGAGGCTGACTGGGCATTGTTAAGTCCTTCTTTAGCCAGAGTCCTTTGTTTGTTTCATATGTTAGGATTCCATTTAACATTTTCTTCTTTAAAAGAGTGTCCTTAGTTAAAAATATTTTGATTGACAGCAGCTGATCTGACTCTGAGATAAGATAATTGGTAGATTATACTTAGTTTTACAGTAATATGACAGAGTGGGTAACTTGAAAATTCTTTTGAATCAAAACACCTTTTAAGTAACATAAATTAGTTAGCCAAGAAGGAAAGAGAATTTCACAGAGCAAAAACAGAAATCTGAAAACCATAGCTGTTAGTTTGAACTGACTGTGGAGCTGCCCTGAAAGAATTTGCCATATCTAGATAATGTACTAATTAGCTTATATTGTTAAATAAACCACTCCAAAATGTAGTGGCTCAAAACAATTACTTATTTAGCTGATGATTTTGTGACTCAGTATTTTAGACTGGGCTTAGCTGTGCAGTTCTCATTTTAGCTGAACTTGGTTGATTAGCTGATGATCAGCTAGAGGCTGGATAGTTTAGGGTGGCCTTAGTTAGAACAGCTTGTCTCTGTTCCAGAGTGTATGTCATCCTTCATCGGCTAACCTTGGATTATTTTTGTGGTGGTATAGAGCAGGGTTCCTAAAGAGAGAGAAGGAAAAAGTGCAAAGCTATTTGTGAGGCATAGGTTTAGATCTGATACGCTGTCATTTTTACGTGTCAGTTCAAAGCAAGCCAAAGGTCAGAGCTCAGATGTCAGAAATAGAGGAATAGATTCCCTGTCTTGGCAGGTATAGGGAAAGAAATAATTTTGGCCCTTTTATAAACAATATACTATAGATGGCAAAGAGGTTTAGGTCAGGAGATGAGACCTGAGAACTGATAGAAGCAGTAGAAAGACCTGAGAAACCATTTTCTCCCAATAAATCTACTTCATGGGGAGCTCACAATGAAATATTCCCTTGCTAGCATAAGGAGACTTTTCTGTCCTTGGCCTCCTTTCTGTTTTGGACCTCCTCTGAGAATTTGTAGCTACAGGGTGACGGCCCAAAGGTAGGCGTGGCGCTTGTTGCTGTAGTCGTGAGTTGGTGTATATGTATGATATTTCACAATATATAAAGGGCTTTAAATGAAATAACAGGCTGGCAGTTTTGGAAAAAAGCTCTAGAAAAGGGATAAAACATAGTCATTAAAATTTAAAAATTCAATTGATAGTTAAAGCAGTAGGTTGGACACATGGCTAAAGAGAAAAGCCGCAGATTTGAAAAACAGATCCAGGAAGTTACTCACCAAATGGGTGTGTATAGAAAAGAGAATAAGACTAATAGGATATATTGGGAGGGTACAGCATTTGTCTAATACTATCAAGAAGAGAATTGAACAAATGGGGAGAGAGGAGGTTTTTACAGAAATACTACTTAAGAATTTTTTCAATTCTTAAGCTACAAACCCTGAGATTGAGGAACACAAGACCTGAGCTGGGTAAATCTTGTTAACTCATTCCTAAACATACAGTAGTGAAACAGCAGAAGGAGTTGGATTAATGGGGTTTTTTTTAGCTCCAGTTGCTTCTACTCTGCTACCTACAGAGGGTCTCAGTACACACATACAAGGATCAGTTTCTTTAGAACAGTCATTTTCAACCCTTTTGATCTCATGGCACACATAAACTAATTACAAAAATTCTGTGGTGCACCAAACATACATTTTTTGCTGATCTGCCCAAATAATAGCACCAGAGAGTTATTGTGTTGACTGTCGTCATTTTTTTAATTCAACAATCAAAGGTAAAAGAGGTCAGTGCCCCTGACTCAATAGTCAGGTATTGCATGTTTTAAACGTTCTTGTGATACACCAGTATGCCCCTTGCCTGAACACCAGTTGAAAATTACTGCTCTAGAAGAAAGGAAATCTTGTTTTATCATGCATTTCTCTTTCTCTCAGAAGGAAATCACACGCATGCCTATACACACACACACAGACACACACAGTATGCACACCTTCTGGTTGATAACTGAATTACTTGCTGAGTCCTTATCCTCAAACTTATGAGTGGTGCCCAAATAGTGGGCTCTCATGGACCATAGCTCTAGATTAGAATGTGTTGGATAGGGTAAGGAGGCAGGGAAAGGGAGGGGAGAGAGAAGGGACTTCCTTGGACAACATAGTTAGATGCTATCTTTAGGGCTAAGTCATATGTTATAAGGAATCTCAGTATAGATCTGGACCTTTTTAAATTTGGACATTTGTGGAAATTTTCTGGACCATGCTTATTCATTCTGCCTATATGGTACAAACTTCATGAGTGTAGGGTAAGACTAATTAATAAATATTTTGTACAGAATATTTTAGAACTATAATGGTTTTACTAGTTTATTTTTGAAAAGGAAAATTATCAGTTAATATTTGCTTTGATTTCTAAATGTGAATTTTTTAGAAGGTAACATTAAGTCTCAGGTTTTCTATCATTTTACTCTAGGCAGCACACTTCTGCTTTTGTTCCTTCATCAGGACGAATTTATTCCTTTGGACTTGGTGGTAACGGGCAGCTAGGAACTGGTTCAACAAGCAACAGGAAAAGTCCTTTCACTGTGAAAGGGAATTGGTTCCCTTATAATGGGCAGTGTCCACCAGATGTTGGTAAGTTCTGTTAAATTAAAGCTTTACTACACACATTAGAGTTTCTGTTAAAATGTTGCTCTTAAATTGTGAAGTTTTCTGTTTGAAGTGAAAGAATTTGAGATATATTGTTTTGTGAAAATAAGACAAAACTGTGTATATGGTTGCTTAGTTTGTTTGCTTATATGTGTAAGGAACTTGGAATAAAAGTAGTTTCAGAGGCTTGTACATGTGGGAACTGGTGGTGGATAGATACAAGTGGAGAGGAGTATTTTTGTTTTTTATAATTGTAAAAATTAAAAACATAACAAATACATGTAACAAAAGTGTATGAACGTAACCATTTTTTAAGTGTGCAGTTCAGTATTGTTAAGCACCCTTGAATTGTGATGCAGCCAGTCTCTAGAACTCTTTTCATCTTTGAAAATTAAAATTCGTTTATTAAACAGCAACTCTCCATTTATTTCTCGCACTGACTGGCAACCACTCTATTCTTCCTTCTGTCTCTATGAATTTGACTTGCGCTAGGTACCTCAGAGGTGGAAACGTGGAGTATTTGCCTTTTTGTGACTGGCTTATTTCCTAAACTTGGCATAACCTTCAGATTCATCCGCGTTGTAGCGTTATGTCATATTTTCCTTTTTAAGGTTCAGTAATATTATATGTCTATACCGTTTTGTTTATTTCTTCATCTATTGATGGACAATAGGATTGTTTTCTCCTTTTGACTATTGTGAATAATGCTGTCTTAAATACAGGTATACAAGTATTGCTTCAAGACCCTGCTTTTAATTCTTTTGGGTATATATGGGACTTTAGAATTGTTAACATTTTCTGTTTTGTTTTGTTTTTTGAAATATTAATGTATTGCCTCTTTAAAATATTAAAATTTGCCTTTTATATCCCTATAGCTTTAGCCAAATATATAATTTATTTTTATTGTATTATTCTTTCAATAGAATTGGTTCCTTTTATCGTTATTAATTTATTCCTTAAAGAATTTGCAATATTCAAGGGATATTTTCTCATTCACGTTTTTTGACACGCTACAGCCAAAATGTACGTGCATGTGTATATGTGTAATATATTTCCTTTACCATCCTAAACTATTCTTCAAAATTGTTTTATTTTATCTATGTCTGGTTTTCTTTAGAATTTTTCTTTGAGTTGTGGGACTTGAGTCTGTTGAGACTTTACTCAGTGATGAGCTTACTATGAAGACTGACATTTGAAAGGTTCATAACTTTTTATTATGATTGATTTTGAAGATTTTTTTATTTTTATTAACCAAAAGGCTATCTCAATTATGGTTCTATTTCGGAAAATCAAAATGTGATACTCTTATTTCTTGTTGTTTTTTTTTTTGTTTCTTTGTTTGATATTTGTATTTCAAATATGGCTTCATTTTCTTCTTGCTACTCTTAGGTTTGGACATGTATCTGTTTCAGTAGTAGTGTTCTTTTGTTCTCAGCAGCGTGCTGGTGTTTCATCATACCAGTTCCTTCTATAAAAGGCACTAATAACCTAACAAAGAGATTGTATGTTTTAAAGCCACATGGATATTGTAAGGAATCATGTATTTTGTTTATATAATTTGTCACTTAGGAATGCATATTGTTACTTTTGAAGCGATATCTTGAAGTCATTTGAAATGGGAAAGAAGATGGAGTTTAAAACCAGTCATTTTGCTCTAATTTAGTTTTATCAAAAAATTGTTGATTTCATAGTAGCCAAAAGGTGCAAACAACTGAAGTGCCCATCTACAGATGAATGGATGAAAAATTGTGGTGAAAATCAAAAATTGAAAAATCAAATAGCAGTCAGCCATAAAAAGGAATGAAATTTTGATATGCTACAACATGGATGAACCTTGAAAACATGCTAAGTGAAAGACGCAGACACAAAAGGACAAATATTATAACACTTCTCTTATATGACGTTCCTAGAACAGCCAAATTTATAGAAACAAAAAGTAGAATAGAGGTTACTGGGGCAGAAGAAGGAGAACAAGGACTTGTTTAATGGGTGCAGAATGTGTATTTGGGATGGTGAAATGGTTCTGGAGATGAATCATGATGATAGCTGCACAATATTGTGAATGTACTTAATGTTGCCTAACTGCGTACTTTAAAATGGTTAAATCGATACATTTTGTTATGTATCTTTTATCACTATATATTTATATATATAGCATATATATAGGTTGGGGCAAAAGTAGGTTTACAGTTGTGAGTATGCAAAACAGTTTATTATTTATTAATTATTGTATTATTTTCCATATAAACAGTTGTAACCCTACTGGTGTCTCACCCTGTATAATGGTTGATCATTATGTTGCACTATACTAAAGCTGTGTAGCATAAACAATAGTTAAATGTGAATTTAATTTACTCAGCCCCTCCAGAGGTGAAGCCTATGACCTCCACCATAAATCACATTATTGGCATAAACTTACCTGAGGTGGTCTCAGGGCCACAGGTAAATAACACTTTAAACAGGACATTCCAAAGACTTCTAGAATATTTCCTTGGAGCTAGGCAAAGGGCAAACCTGTCTTTAGCAGGTGTAGAGTTTGGGGAGCTCTATCAGTTTGCTAGGGCTGCTATAACAATATGAAATGGGTGGCTGAAACAACACGAATTTATTGACACAATTCTGGAGGCAGAAGTCAAGATCAAGGTATTGGTAGGGTTGCTTCCATCTGAGGGCTATAATGGAAAATCTGTTCCATGTGTCTCTTCTAGCTTCTGGAGGTTTGTTAGCAATCTTGGCGTTCCTTGACTAGTAAGCAGATCTCTGCCTTCATCTTCATATGCCATTCTTTCTATGTGCATATCTGTGTACCAGTTTCCCACTTTTATAAGGACATCAGTCATGTCGTATTAGGGGCCCACCCTACTCTCCAGTATGAGCTCAACTCAACTAATTACAGTCTCCAGCAACCCTACTTCTGAATAAGGTTACATCCTGAGGTATTTGGGATTAAAACTTCAACATAGTAATTTTGGGGAGATAAATTTAACCCATGACAATGTCTCAGAGCTCATGATGAATTAATCCTTCACTGCACTGGGGGCCTTATAGGCATTATTTTTTATTTTATTTATTTATTTTTAATATATTTTATTGATTATGCTATTACAGTTGTCCCATTTTCCCCCTTCACTTCCTTCCACCCTGCTCACCCCCTCCCACCCACATCCCCCCCCTTTAGTTCATGTCCATGTGTCATAAGTTCTTTAGTGTCTACATTTCCCATACTATTCTTGCCCTCCCCCTATCTATTTTCTACCTATTGTCTATACTACTTATTCTCTATACCTTTTCCCCCCTCTCCTCCTCCCACTCCCCTGTTGCTAACCTTCCATGTGATCTCCATTTCTGTGGTTCTGTTCC
>PVIA01012109.1:0-39909 GCA_004024845.1 Tonatia bakeri | reverse complement strand
CCTGCATGTTCTTGCTCTGTGTGCCCCTTCCCCCAACTCACACCTGTGGGGGCGGGGAAGGGGTAAAAAAACATCTTAGAATCTCCTGGACACCTTGAGTTCTGGGCCCCATTTCAAATGTCCATTTGCCCCCCTCCCCGCCCGCTCTTGGCTGCACCCTGTAACAACAGGACCCAGATCCATAACCAAGACCCCATAGCCATACTCCAGAGTTGGAGCTGGACAATGAACCCCAGGTGCCAGATGCCAGACACAGAAGCTGAACCACACTAGTCAGGGCTGAAAATATTCTTAATAGCATTTCCATAAATGACCTTGGATCCAATACTTAGATATAAAATTCACTGTGTAACCGGAAAAGACACCAGTGTTCAGGCTGCCTGTCACTACCAAACGCAGTAAGCAATGACAGTGATTGAATCTTTTATGGGCATTTTATTCAGATGGCTGGTGATCTGAGAAGATGGTGGGTTCATACCCTAACAAACCATCTTGTCTTTTCTTTCCAGGCCAGACCTTTTATAAGGTGGTGGTGGTGGGGGGGATTAACAAGGTGTGGTAAGAGCTTTGAAATTCAGGGAGGATTAGGTGAGCAAAGATGCAGCATTCCTGTTGTGGGCAGTTAGCTGTTGGGGTGGGGGTCATCTGTTCTTCTTGGAACAAAGGTTTGGATGTGTCCAGGCAGTAATCTTCTATCAGTGCCCCAGAAGGCAAGGTGTTTTCCCAGGAGCCAGGATGTGCCTTATCTGCAGTTCCTGAAACAAAAGCTTTACCATACACATTACTTGCTGGATTTAAAACTTTTTCCTTAAGCTAAAATTTTCCAAGTCTTGAGTCCCCTATCAATTGTTTTGATAATAAATGGTTTTCATCTCTCAAACAAACAGTAACTGTGTGACACAGTATATTTTGCACTGTGGAAATATTCCTGCTGGAATAGAGTTTTGGATACAAATTGGACATTTTGGGTGGTCAAGGTGCTATTTGGATAAGGAAGGCAGCATGCACCACTGGATTTAATGAGGGTGTGCAGAATTTTTGTTGAGTCATTTTTAAATGCATACAGATATAACCAACTACTTCTCATCCATTCTTTTATCTACAGAAATATTTATAGATAGGTTTCTTTTTGTTTGTTTGTGGCTTTTTTTTTTTTTTGGTGGAGGATGTGGGCATAGGTTTCTTTTAAGTAAAGGGGAAAACAAATGGCACAACATTCCAAATGACAGGGAGGAAAAGCGAGTTTTCCCCTCCACGTTGCCCAGTGACTAGTCCCGTCCCTGTGTCTCCTCTCAGCACGTCCTCTGCCTGTTGTTTTTTTTCTAACATAATTTGTTTTGCAGGATACTTTTCTCACATAATAACACTATTTGGAAGTTATTCTCTGTTAAAATCCATTAGAACCATTTTACTACGTTTTATTTCTTTAATGAAATGTCATATATTCTCACCCATTTTTAATGTTCTATAATATTTCACAGTGTGAGCAAACCATAATTTAACAAATTCTCTTCTACTGAAAACTTTAAAATTATCTGTTATTATATGTGTTAGATAAAATATATTAAACATACTTCATTTCATACACAGGGGAGCATAAGTGCAGGAAATTTTTTATGTTTTTCTTTTCATTTCATTTATTAATTTGAAAGAGAGGAGAGAGTTGGTTGTTCCTCTTATGTATTTATTCATTGGTTGCTTCTTGTATGTGCCTTGACTGGAGAACAAACTGACCACCTTGGCATATAGGCAGGACACTCTAACCAATTGACCTACCAGATCAGGGCTACTAGGGAAAATTTTTAAAAAGTGGAATTTCTGGGTCAGAGAGTATGAGGATGTGATTTCTGGATGGCTATTCTCAAAATGATGATCGGGGAGTCTGCACCAAAGGACCCTTCCCCTAGTCTCTTAGAGCAAGGACACTGCACCTGCTTGCTCATCAGCCTCAGAGATGTCAGGAGTCCTCTGGATCCCCATACAGGCCACCAAATTATGTTGACCTTAAAAATATAGCAGTCAGTTATTTTACCAGCAGATAAGGGGTTTATTCAGAAACAGTACAAATATGCAGTTTAGGACAAGCAAGCTGTAGCAAAAATCATAAGCAAGCTCCAAAAGTAAAGGAGAGGAAAGTTATTTTACAGGGAGAAAGGGGGAAGTTGGGAGGGGTCACTTCAAATGAATGCAGTGCAGAAAATCTTCAGTTCAGGGTGACGATGTTTCTCTATGGCTGAGTCGCTGGGGAGTCAGTTTCTCCTGGGAGCACATGGTACATCTACATGTTGGGGTCTGTGACAGACAATCTTTCCTGTAATTGACCCCAGGTGGTGCTATGTGACAGCACCCCCACTGACTCCCAACTCTTTAAGTAAGGTTTCCCTTTATGCAGTTTTACAGTAATAATTAGTTAGTTGGCTCATTTCAGGTCCATGGAAATCAAGTTATATGTACGTGCTGAAAATGAGGTAAGGACCAGAGGCACTCTGTGCACTTAAGAAAGCCAGTAGCAGCTACACTGACCCTGCTCTGTGGACCCCTGTCCTCAAACTTGGTATCTTATTTTTATCCAAAATACTT
This sequence comes from Tonatia bakeri, assembly GCA_004024845.1. Lineage (NCBI taxonomy): Eukaryota > Metazoa > Chordata > Mammalia > Chiroptera > Phyllostomidae > Tonatia > Tonatia bakeri. Next base: position 37,329 of record PVIA01012109.1, on the reverse strand, counting down.
GTAGGTTTTCTCAGCATTTTAAAATTTAGTTTCATTTGGTTTTATCTTGTATTCCTATTTCTGAAATGTTTTTAGACATGACTTAAACATACTTATTATTCATAACGCCGCTTCTTTGAGATGTGAAATTCTCCCAGTGTGTTTTCCAGTACACTTATTATGTCATCTGTTGTGTTTAAATGTTTGAGCCCTCTGGGACTTCTTTTTTGTCTGCGAATTGTGTGGTGAGAATTTACTGACAACTGTTTCCCAGAATGCAACGCGGTCTTGACCACGTCATCACTAGTTATGCAGACGTTGTCGAAAGTGGGTTCGATAAGGGAGGGTACAGAGGGCTCTACATGAAAGTTGGGGATCCCGACTACAGTCTGGTGGAACAAAGACACTCTGTCAGGCGGCAAGAGAGCCATTTCCACCCTAAAGGCCTGCCTGGTCTCGGAGCTCCCAGCTCCTGCGGGTCCCTCACCAGCCGCTGGAAAACTAGTCACACAAACCGCCAAGTCCAGTCCTGCTTCAGGATGCTGATAGGCCCCTGGGAGACCCAAAGCAGCCAATCACAGCGGGGTGGAGCGAGTCTTCTGCTGGCCAGCCTCCAACCAAGGGGGCTCTGCCCCTGTCCCGCCCTTTCAACTTCTTCTGATTACCTATTGGCGGGGAGGGCCCTGGGGTCCCAGCACTGATTGGCGGATTGTGCCCACGCGGCAATCCAGGCAGGAACCTCCCGCCAAGCACCCTCACTCCTGTGGAGGGCAGGAAGTCCAGGAGCTCGGAGAGAAGGCTCAGCCAGGGTGGGCAGTGCGGCAGGGACCCTGGGGTACTGACCGGTAAGTGGGGAGCCCTGCCATGTGGAACCCTTACCCCGAGACCTTCCAAGTCCAGCCTAAGAGACCCCAGATGCCCCAGACCTCATCCTGAGGGGCCCCAAATCCCTTCAGCATTGGGGGGGGGGCCGCGTCCGCTAACCCGGAGGCCCCTAAGTCTCCTAACCCCCAACGCTTACACCCCCAAACAGCCTGAAAACCCCAGTTCTCCTCACCTCGGGGCACCCTTCCGGCAGCTCGTCCGGAAAGACCAAATCTCCCCAAACTCAGAGACGCTGAATGTCGTCGTCCTGGAAACTAACTCAGTGGTGGGGACCCGGAAGCCCCTCGATGAGACGCCCCAACTCTCCTCAGCCGCAGTGGTCTGACCCTCTCCCCCAGGAGTCTGAGTGTCCTCAGCCCGGAAGACGCAGATCGCGTCCTGAGGGACCCCAAGCCTCTCAGCCTGAGAGATGGCGGTCTGCCGGAGACTGCGCCTGCGTCTCGTGCAGGCTTCTTCAGACCCTGGGGGTACCTCTAGGCCCTTCCCTGGGAAAAGCGCGTTTCCTGGTGCCGCCAAGGCCCGCGCGGCAGATGGGGCTGCTCAGACGCCCCCTGAGGCGGCGCGGTGGGCAGGGCCAGAACAGGGACGCTCCCTGCGGTTGGCGCGTCTCCACTGCATCCAACCCCTCCTCCCGCAGGGGCCTGTGGCCCCCTCTGGGTGCCCTGCCAACTGGGAGAAAGGCCAGTACTGAAACAGGAAGAGGAATTTGGATGAGCTCACCAGTTCAGGTAGTGCCTGCGCAGGCGCTGGGCCGGTGGAGCCTGGTGACGCGGCAGGCGCCGGTCTGGCTCCAGCTCAGGCGGCTCCATCCTGCAGCTTCCTCTCGCATGGACACCGGTGGGGGAATTTGCTCCTTTGTGACAGAGCAGGGCTGGCGCTCACGGCGCAGGCGCAGGCGCAGCGCTCAGTCAACCTGTAGACTCCCATCTAATTGGAGCCAGTCCCTCGGGCTTCCTTGGGGCTTGATCCTCTTCCTCGCTCTTTGCTTTCAGGACAAAGGTTTTCTCTCTTTCTAGGCCTCAGGGACCCACGACCGGCTTTCCTGTGTCACCGCAGGCAGGCCATCTAGCTCCAGGAGGAGGACCCTGAGGACTCGGATGAAGAACGGGCTCCAAGGCAGCAAGGTGAGCAGCAGGACTGCACTCCTGACTCAGACCTGGTTTGGTCAGGCGGCATCTCAGGAGTTAACCAGGGAACAGGGTTTGCTGGTCCAGCGAACAAGCAAGACGCACAACAGTGTATCGTACAGTGAGGGGCTGTTCCCGTAAACTTTCACGTGTGGAACATAATCACCTGTATTTATAGATGCATTAATAAGCAGTAAATGTGTAAGAACATACAAGTGAGCAAGAAATAACTAATTCAGAAGAATTGTCATTGAGAGGGGGAGGCAGGTCTGGCCGTTGAGGAGTGTTCCCACGTCTGACTGCGCTACACTGTCTGCATGGAGACTGACGGGGAAACAGTATTAACCGTGGTGATTTCGGGAGCTGGGGGGAGGGCCAGGCTCGGGAGAGGTTGATCACTGTATCAGTTCCTGATGTCGGCCATAGTGCCGTTCTGTCCAGTATCGTGAGTGTTCGGTGGGTGGGGTCTGTCCACTTTCATGGCTCTGGGGTTGAAACACAGCTGAAGTCAAGATGTGATTTTTAACGTGACTGGAATTCTGTTTCTGGGGTCAGCAGACTGTGGGCGCTGACCAGAGCCTAATGACTAAGGAAGGGCGTGGGTGGCCAGTATGTGCTCAGCGGGGGAGGGTACCAGAGAAAGGAGACCGGGTGGTCCTGGTGCCCTTCGCCGGGACAAGGCCAGTTTGAATGAAGAAAACAGGACGGAGAAGGGTTATGCTGAAGGCATGGAGTTTCTGTGCAGTTACTTTTATTACATTTTTGTCAGGAGAGGCCAATTTATTTTTCAATAAATGTAACATGATTTATGAGCATAGGAGGAAGTGTAGATGACACTGTCTATTTTTTTTATCATTCTAATGAAATTAGTGGATGGCCCCAATAGAAGCCTAGCCCTTAATGATAACCTTAGAAAACATTTTCCAATCATCCTGGGATTGTTCTTGGACTACTCTCATTCAGACTTCTGTGTCCCTAGTAAGAATCTCCAGCTTTTGGAAACATTTACCAACCAAAACACCAATTTCTCATCATCTTTCAGTGAAACCTTGGGTAGCCTTCAGAAGGGCACAGAGTAAACACTGTAAGGTGAGTGTTTCCCAAATCCTGTTGACAAGAAAATTTTCCTCATGGGTAGAAATGCAGGTAAGAGTAGGAAAATGCAGAAAGTATTCTAGGAACTGCCTTCCTTTCCTGGTCTCTTCAACACATTGTCCAATATTATCATCCTTTTTAAAAGACTTTATGTATCAATTTTTTAGAGAGAGGGAAAAGGAGGGAGAAAGTGAGGGAGAGAAACATGAATAGCTTGCCTCTCGCACGCCCACAACTGGGGGACCTGGTCCGGCTTGTGCCCAGGCATGTGCCCTGACCGGGAATGGAACTGGTGACCTTTCAGTCTGCAGGCCAGTGCTCAATCCACTGAGCCACACCAGCCAGGGCTCATCATCATCTTAATAGTTACCAACTACAGCAACAATAGTAAATACCATTTGTTTCATTCTCACAATGTTTCAGACTTTAAGAATTCTATGTGAATAAACTCACTTAAACATTACAACAAGCCAATGAGGTACATACTATAACTGTCACCATTTATGATGAGGGAAGTGAGCTTTCAGAGATGTAGAAATGTTTGACTAGATGTCTAAGATCATAATATCAGTGGTAGTGCGATCTAACCCACAGTTGCTTCTCTAAACCACTTCCAAACTCATTAAAACTTTCATAGTTTTGCCCTGGCCAGTATGACTTGGTTGTGTGTCATCCTACAAAGCGAAAGATTTCCAGTTTGATTCCTGCTCAGGGCGCATGCCTAGTTTGTGGGCCAGGTTTCCAGTTGCCGTGTGTGTGAGAGGTGACTGATCAATGTTTATCTCTCACATTGATGTTTCTCTTCCTCTCTTTCTCCATCTCTTCCTCTCTCTCAAAAAAATAAAATCTTTTTTAAAAATAAAAAATAAAACGTTCATAGTTTTCTAAAGTTTACATTGTCTTATCCATATGTCATTACATCATTCATCTGACTGATGATTTCAGCCAAAGTTTTTTTCTACTATGCTGACATGAGAGATGCACTAAGACCCTCTGAGTAAGGAAAGTGTACAATGTGCAGGCAGTTTGTACAGTGGATGGTCCCAGGTGAAGAAGAATGTAAAATCCCCAGGATCACAGCCTCGCACTGTAATCAGAGAAAGCATCTCCCACCCCTGAGGAGCTGCAGGTTTGATGACTGAGAAACAACAAGTGAAATAACTTGAGGTCTTCATAAAGCTTATACACTATTCAACAGAAACTCATCTGTCTGGAACTCATTTCAAATGCCATTTCTTATAGGGTGAAGTAACCACTTCTTTCTCTGAGTTCTAATGAGGCCACTTTCATCCTGTTGAGAATCATTTGTTCAGCCCGCCTACCTCTGCGTTGTGAGCTGTTTGAAGGCCTGGTTCATACGTGAGTCTACTCAGAGGTCACAGGCCCAGATCAGGGCCCCTGAGGGCCCCCAAATGTTCAATGAATGAATGATTTCACAATTAAAAGTTAAACTAGAAGATGATCGATGAACACTCAAGGTAATTTCTGTGAGATTTTAAATATGGAGAGAGCTGAGTGGTAAACTGATCTCAGGACTATAATCTCACACTCATACTGTATTACACAATTCACAGAACACTTTGGTCAACAATATTTAATTGCACATTCGCTGTAACATTAAAAGTTAGCATGTTATATATCGGGAAACTGAAGACAACTAACTACTGGTACAGCCTTATCCTTCACTCTCAATATTATAGAGATAGTTGAAAGAAAACAGCCATAAAGTATGGGTTGTAATCTTGGATTCATTACACACATTGGCCCTAACCCCTCTTATATTCATACTCCCTAGGTATTTCCAAGGATTGAAGTATTAAAGACATGCATGTAAAATGTATCATAAGCCTTAAAAGATTAAATACATGTTATCTTTTAATATATGACTCTTGTATTGAAGGCAGCATCCAGGGTGCCATTAAGCAATGAATATAGTTTGAAGGAATTATCAGGAACAGCAAATTTGATGACTGCAAGTGACTCAGAGTGCCCAGAAACCAGTGTCCCCTCCTGGAGAAGCATGTGCCTTTGGAAAGCACACTAGATGAAAATCGGGTAAGAAAAAATAATTTAGAAATGTTAGTTCCTCAAAGTCCTACAAAAGGTCTGATAAGTATGGCCTAGGTCTGTGGGGCAGACTTTGGATGGGCCTGGATTTAAGCAGGGCTAAGCTGAGACTGAAGTTAGCAATGGAGCTTTGGGCAAATTCTATAAATTCTCTGAGCTCCTAAATGCTAATGTATAAAGTGAAGATAAAGATACATCACTCATATATTGTTTGAAAACATTGAATTTAAAACAATTGACACATGCAAGTTGTCCAATAAATCCATCTGTGATAATAGCAACCACACTTTATTGGTGTTGTGTGCCCAGGCCTTTACTCAATGCCTAATACATAATGTGCACTCGATAAATATTTTATGAATGATTGAAGATTGGCAAGTTAAACCTGGTAATGGGAAGAGCTGGAAACTAAAATTGAATCATTCATCTGTAGTTAGTGTGGAGTCTTAGTCTTCTGAACCAATAGTTAAACAGAGTATGCAAAAGAACAGGTGATAATTTGACAAGAGGAGATTATGTTATCTGACAAAATGGGAACACTCCACACCCCACCAACCTTCCTCACCTGGCCTTCTCCAACTTAGAACTCAGGACAAAGCAGATGGATGTGAAGATGTACAGCCTACAAGAAAGAAAGGACTGTGTGTACCAAGAGGTCACCGAGCCTCAGGATGATGACTACCTTTGTAAGTGACCCTCATTAAAAAGCATGTTATGATACAATAATTTCATTTAGTCCTTTGGTCCCCAGATCACTCCCTTCCTCTAGTGACCTGGAGTACAGGATTGAGTCTCAATGATGTCAGTGCTGAACTCCCTCTGAAGCTCTTTGTGTCCAGGTACATGCACTATACCTTCCCTAACCCCCGTTGCTCTCACCTCCAGATTGTGAGAAGTGTCAGAACTTCTTCATCGACAGCTGTGCTGTGCATGGGCCCCCTATGTTTGTAAAGGACAGTGCAGTGGACAAGGGCCATCCCAACCGCTCAGCCCTCACCATGCCCCCTGGGTTGAGAATTGGGCCATCCAGCATCCCTGAGGCTGGGCTTGGAGTGTGGAATGAGGCAGCTGATTTGCCAGTGGGTCTGCACTTTGGCCCTTATGAAGGACACATCACAGAAGATGAAGAGGCAGCCAAGAGCAGATACTGCTGGCTGGTGAGAAGTCTACCTCTTCCACTGTTTTCTGCCTTCCCACATTACTTCTGAGGCCTGGAGGGACCTCACCTCCTACATGCTAGACATGGAGGGGACAATATGGTTAGCTCTGTGTACTGACTGGACTTTACATGAACACAGAGGTTCTGTTTAAGGATCAGACAGTAAGTGGGAGAAAAGTCGTGCAGACACAGAAGAGTGGCTCCTCCCTTGTGGGACTCTTGCTCTGTTTGGACAGGTAGACTCAGATGTGTAGGCGATTGTAGGGAACCGTTTCAAGTATTGTGGAAATGTAGCTCAGCCCTCACATGGAAAACCAGTGGGGGGTGAGTGGCACACGGGACCACGCCTGCAGATAGGTTTTCCCGTGGGGAATTAGGCTTGCATTATACCCAGACTACTGTGAGACTTGCTTTTGCTAAAACTCCCTCACCCTGAATTGAGGCAGCAAGGGCTTACTGCAACTTCCTAAAATCTGAGCTAAACCTCCCAAGTATGGAGTGTGACCAGTTCAACCACTTTTTTCCTTGGTCTGCAACATCCTTCTCTTTGAAGTAATTAGCAGCATTCTTTTCCTTTGTTATCCTTAAAAGGTAATCCCCTGCAGTGAAGCTGTGCATAGTAAGTAAGGACTACCCTCCATGTAATGTACTCAGAGAAGCAATAAAAGCCTGTCCTGGCAGGGACTGGGCTCTCTGGCCCTCTTGCCCTCTCTGAGTGGCCATGCCATCCCTTATTCTCCACAGGACTTCTGTTGTCCATGTGTATTTGTTCTCTAGCAGCCACAACACACAGGGATCCTGCCGGCCAGGATCCGCCACAGGTGATGAGTAAGAAAAATATCATGTGGTCACAAGTGGCAGTTGAATCCCTATGCAGGCTGAAGGAACTTTGATGTCAGTAGAGTAAAATAATTCTTCTGACTATTACCTCCCCCACCCCCGCCCTGAAAGAAATAAAAGGTCTTTAACTTTTTTTCTGAAATGCAGATCGCCAAAGGGAGAAACTGCTACGAGTATGTGGATGGAAAGGACAAATCCTGGGCCAACTGGATGAGGTGAGGTCAATAGGTCTCTGGGTGCCAGAGGGGACACTCATCCCCCACAAGCCCATATATTTTTCCCTTTTCATCATGCCTCCCTCAATAGTCTCCCTTCATCCTTTTCCCCTTCTTTTTCTCCATACACTGTTCTTTCATTTCAGGGGGCTTTTAGGAAAAAAGTGTAGCATATGTCCTCAAACTATAAAGTTCTCTGCTAGACACAATCTGGGTGCTGGAAAGGACCTTGAAGAGCCTAGCTAGATACACCAGGGAGACTGGATTACACTTTAATTTATCAAATGAACATTAATTAAGCACTGACTCTGTTCCAGTTTAGATGAAGGAATACATTACTTAAACAGATCACACAACCCATGTCCTTATAAAGGAATTCTTGCAGACAGACATAAAACAACTGCTTTTAGAAACATTTAACTATAATTTCCAAGAAGTCCACAGTGTCAAGATACCACAAAAAAAGGGTGGCCTAAACTTGTGAGGGCAGAAAACCATCCAAGCCTCACTTCATACTAGAGCTGGGCTCTTAGGTCTGCAGGGGAATGGTCATGGGTCCTTTTCCTGAGAGGGGCTCTCTTTTATCAGGGGTAACAGAATGTGAATCAGCTACTATTGTTCTGTTTTATTCTACTGAGACAAAAACACCTCCAATTTTATACGGTCACCTTGGGCAAGCAAGTGAATGGCACCCTAAATAAAGTGTAGGTGGGTTGGAGAAAGGCTTCCCAAGAGAAAACAGACATGGGCTGAGTACTGGATACTTAGTGAACTAATTTAAAAGCAGAGCCCTAGATCAAGCACCAAGTTCTGTGATGTGAGACAACTTGATTTAGAGCTTGGAGAAGCCAGAGATCACTGGATATTATGGCCAATCAGGGTGGAGTTAAGTCTAGAACTGGGTTTTAGGAAATGGTATTAGGCAGGATGAACACTGCAAGCAGGACTTGGAGATAGGCATTCATATGACATGCTGACAGATGCTCAGATACCGAACAGAAGGATCCCCAGGAACATTAGGCAATGCCAGAGCCTGAGGGCCTTAAGAATCAGTGAGGAGCTGGACATGGATGTAACAGGTAGTGGGAACTCATCACTGTGGTTTTCTTTCCCTTCCTCTGCCTCAATCCCAGGTATGTGAACTGTGCCCGGGATGAAGAAGAGCAGAACCTGGTGGCATTTCAATACCACAGGCAGATTTTCTACCGAACCTGCCGGGTCATCAGGTCAGGCTGTGAACTGCTGGTCTGGTTCGGGGACGAGTATGGCCTGGAGCTGGGCAGCAAGTGGGGCAGCAAGTGGAAGAGAGAGCTCGCAACTGGGACAGGTGGGCACTACAGTTCTTCAAAGCAGAAAGAAAAGACAGAATTTTCCATAGAAATATTCATGATCCAGCTCTTAAGTAAAGTCTACTCTAAAGTTAGTAAAGTTTCAAATCACATGCTGCAGAAATTCACAATGCATTCATATGCCTTTGACTCTTAGGCAACATTTTTATATTTTTTATTTTTAAAATATTTCATGAGCAAAATACACAACTGCATGTAGTGCTGAAAGACTGGAAGGCAAAAAAAAAGTTTTCAATCACTAACCAGTTCTCTCACCAAGGCAGTTTTTCTGAAACTTCTATAGCTGTTTTTTTTTTGTTGTTGTTGTTAATTTTCCTCCATACTTCTGAATAAAACGTTTTTGTTTGTAGGCATTCATTATTTTTTAAAGATTTCGCCCTGGCTGGTGTGGCTCAGAGGATTGTGCACTGGCCTGTGAACCAAAGGGTTGCCAGTTTGATTCCCAGTTGGGACACATGCCTGGGTTTTGAGCCAGGTCCCCAGTATGGGACATGTGAGAGGCAACCACACATTGATGTTTCTCTCCCTCTCCCTCCCTCACGTCCCCCTTTTCTGAAAATAAATAAATACATAAATCAAATCTTTTTTAAAAAATTTTTATTTATTTTTGCAGAGAGTGGAAAGGAAGGAGAAAGAAAAATCAATGTGCAAGGGAAACATTAATCAATTGTCTCTGGCACACCCCCAGCTGGCCCACAACCCTGGCATGTGCCCTGACTAGGAATCAAACTTACAACCTTTCAGTTTTCAGACAACACCCAACCCACCAAGCCACACCATCGAGGCAGGGCACATTCGTTCATCATTTCAGTGAATTATCATGTGAGATCCTACTCTGTGGCACACAGCATCCTGGGACCTGGAAAAACAGATTAACCTGAGGATGAGAATCACTGCTTTGAGGAGCTGAAGGGTGACGGAGGGAAAACCAGGCACTTGTGCTTGCGTGTGCATAACACTACACAGCATTTAGTGCTTTAGAGAAAACTAATCCAAGACAAGTGCCTAGAGATCAGTGTGAGGGGTGGTGCACTGTGGCAGGTGGTCCGGGAAGGGCTCTCAGGAAATAACATTTACAACAATACTGCAAGCAAGTGATCCCAGGCAGAGACAGCATCTAGTCCAGGGAAGGAAAGAGGTGTGGCATTGAATTGGCTGAGGGTCACTCAGGTCTCGTCTCAGCATAGAGGGTAAGAACTGAGTTCAGATGCTTAGCAGCCTGGAAGTGCAGTGTTGATGTGAGTTGAGACACTGGGGACTGTCCTGAGTGAAAGTGTGCAGTCCTCAGCTACAGAGTGGTGTGTTCTCTGTTCTGATTATGCTTTGTTAATTTTCAGAAAATAAACTCCAGTGGGGAATCCCCTCAGAGATCACTTCATCTCCAAGTGGCATGATGGATTGGCCAGAGAGGAACAGGAGCTGGTCATGTAAGACGTGCGGTTGGAAAAATATTTTGAAATAGGACTTAGTGTATTTGAAATGGGCTAACACTGAATGAAATGAGGCATAAATATCTGGTGTGAGTCTTGAAGACAGACTTTTTAAAAAGATTTTATTTATTTTTAGAGGGGAAGAGGAAGAAAGAGGGGGAACCATTAATGTGTGGTTGCCTCTCACACTCCCCCTACTGGGGACCTGGCCCACAACCCAGTGCCCTGACTGGGAATCAAACCTGTGACTCTGCTTCACAGGCTGGCACTCAGTCCACTGAGCCACACGAGCAAGGGCAGGAGGACGTTTTATTTTACTGTTTTGGAAACCAGAGAGAAGCAAGGCCTAGTTGGGGCCTGTGGTTTTCATCTTCAACATGACTTAGAAGATAATGATGGAAGGGAAAAGGTCACTACAGTTCCATCCACGCAGGGAGTGAAATGGCCTCTCATGTTCCTTGAAAGCCCCTAGTCTGGGCAATATTAGAAAAGACCCTCGGTGTGGACTTTCTGAATTTCTGAAGGAGATTCACTGCAAAAAAGAAAATACACTGCGAGTGGACACTGTGTGGGAGACAGCTTGTGCTGTCCCTACAGTGAGAATGACCCATGGGGCGGGTCTTACCAGGAGACTGATCATAGGGCCCAGGCATTCTCATCAACATCTGCCCTGACCAAACCTTTCTTTTTCAGCGGAACCAAAGCCAGAGACCCAACCATGTCCCTTCTGCTCTCTGGCCTTCTCCAGTCAGAAATTCCTCGACCAACATATGAAATTCAATCATGCCTATCAGATTCTCCCGGGAACATCTGCCAGAACATACCTCCAAACAGAGGAACCCTGTCCAGAGGATCAGAATCAGCCGCAGCAACATACTCGTACACACAGCTGGAACGATAAAGCTGAAGGTCAAGAGGTCAAAGAAAGGTCCAAACCTTTGCCTGAAAGGATCAGTCAGAGGGGAATCTCAAGACCCTTTTTCCAGCCTTGCAAAGAACAAATGACAAGCTCTAGTGAGCATGAGAGAATGATGGAGGAAGAGCCCCGTAGAGGCCAGGAAGAGAGTCTAGAGGACACTGACAAGGTATTTGTGGAAGTAGCAGGAGTGTCAAGAATTATAACAATCCATCATGGGGGGTGTTGGCAAGGTTTCAATGATGGGTCACATCTCATGATAGGTCAGAGGACGCACTCAGGGGAGAAGCCCTATGTTTGCAGCGAGTGCGGGAAAGGCTTTAGCTGGAACTCAGGTCTCGTCACACACCAGAGGACACACTCAGGGGAGAAGCCCTATGTTTGCAGCGAGTGTGGGCGAGGCTTTACATGCAAGTCAGGTCTCATCAGACACCAGAGGACACACTCAGGGGAGAAGCCCTATGTTTGCAGCGAGTGTGGGCGAGGCTTTACATGCAAGTCAGGTCTCATCAGACACCAGAGGACACACTCAGGGGAGAAGCCCTATGTTTGTGGGGAGTGTGGGCGAGGCTTTACACGGAAGTCAGTTCTCATCACACACCAAAGGACACACTCAGGGGAGAAGCCCTATGTTTGCAGCCAGTGTGGGCGAGGTTTTACATGCAATTCAGATCTCATCAGACACCAGAGGACACACACAGGGGAGAAGCCCTATGTTTGCAGCGAGTGCGGGAAAGGCTTTAGCTGGAACTCAGGTCTCATCACACACCAGAGGACACACACAGGGGAGAAGCCCTATGTTTGCAGGGAGTGCGGGAAAGGCTTTAGCTGGAACTCAGGTCTCATCACACACCAGAGGACACACTCAGGAAAGAAGCCCTATGTTTGCGGGGAGTGTGGGAGAGGTTTTACCTGGAAGTCTGTTCTCATCACACACCAGAGGACACACTCAGGGGAGAAGCCCTATGTTTGCAGCCAGTGTGGGCGAGGCTTTATACAGCAGTCAGTTCTCATCAGACACCAGAGAACACACTCAGGGGAGAAGCCCTATGTTTGCAGCGAGTGTGGGCGAGGCTTTACACAACGATCACATCTTGTCACACACCAGAAGACACACTGAAGGGAGAAACCCTATGTTTGCAAGGAATGTGGGCAAGGCTTTACATGGAAGTCACTTCTCATCAGACACCAGAGGACACAGGAGAAGCCCTGTTTACAGGCAGTGCAGGCAATGCTTTACATGTAAGTCAGTTCTCATCACACACGAGGACATACTCAGGGGAGAAGCCCTATGTTTGCAGGTGGACTGAGTGAGTCATTAGCATGAAGTCACGTATCAATGGCCATAGGAAGTCTGGCTCTTTACTTTCCGCAAGATTGTAATTACTACAGAACTGACTGGTTAAACCCTCCAGTTTCATGACAAGAAATGAGACGCGCAAACAGTTCCATGAGTGATATGGGGATGTCAGCACCAATATCCTTCATGGTTTTTTGACATTCTATTCTAAAAAGTTTTGTCTCCATACCAATATGAAGCCCACATCCCTCATTCTCTCCCATCACTGAAAGCAGAGAGTTCCAGAAGAGCCACAAAGAACTCATACCCTCAGCCACAGAAATTCAACTCCTGCAAATGCGTAAGTCAAGTCAATCTACTTTGGTTACTGCCCAGAGAGAGGGATTTGAGATAGACTCAACAGGGAAGGCCTGGACTCCTGGGAAATGGGGCCTTTTCTCCTAATAGGTTCCCTACCCTCCTCCCTTGGCTTCTCTTGGCTCTTCTAGTTTTCTACAACCTCTGGAACCTCAGAGGTAAATGGCAGGGAGGGATGTATGCTTGTGCATGGACATGAGCCTGGCTCATGTATGTGTACCTGGTCTTCCTCACTCTCCTTGCTGCCCCTTCAGGGTCAGCATTTCCTGGTGCACAGCATACAGATTCCACACCAGTCCATACTGGATGTGAGGCTCAGCTCTGTCTCCTCCAGCTATGCGACCTAAGGCAAGATTCTCAACTTCTCTCTGACTGCTTCCTAGTCTGTACAATGGAAATGGGAACTCCAGCCTTTTGGTTTGACATCTAAGGTTGAGTCAGCACAAACAGAATCTGGCAAGAGGATCACTGAGATCACAAGTCCTGCTGAACAGCCTCCAGTGCTCATGTCTCCCCGGTCTTTAGTGCTGGACAAAGGAAGAATAGGACAGGATAGGTGTCTGTAGACAAATTCAGAATTTGAGCAGACCCCACTGCTTTAGCCATATAGACTCTGCTGCCCTGAGAAGGAGACCTGAGGTGGGAGATTCACTTCCCTCCAGAGCACCACCCTCCCACTGAGCCTGTGCACCTTCGGAGCCTCCTCATCACAGACAGGTGGTACTGACAGTGACCTATGAAACAAGACCCTCGCCCACCTCTTGCTAAGAACTGACACTGGGAACAGCACCTGCCTGCACTGGTGTGTTAGGCAGGATAGATGGTAGGCCAAGGCAGGGAGGACAAGGAAGACATGTCTCACCCACAAACTCAGCAGTTCTGAGCCTGGTCCAGTTCCATTGCCAGATGTTCCAACATCACAAGAAACACCATGCTAACATGTTGAAATTCTAGGCATCATTTCCACTATCTGGCAAAGAAAGGCTTTTGAACTATTCATCCCAGGGCCCAGAAGATGGGAGGGGATCCACAGCACTCAAGGAAAGGACCCATAAAACAAATTCGGCTAATTGCTTGCCTCTGGCCACTATCTGTTTTATGAGAGAGTCTCTAATGCTTACAGAAAGAGTCCATAGGTAACTTTGGGTAACTGTCTCCTGTCATGTGTCTATTTTACAGGATGACCAAGTGGGCTCTGAAGCAAGATAAGGCTTCAGGCTAACAGACCCCCACACATTGCTGCATTTCAGTAGTCATGTCCCCCATGGAAGCTGGTACCATTTTTATCTGTCAATCAATACATAACTTCTTCACCTCCATCCCACCCACTATGTAAGTCCTCAGGACAAAGGACCTGGTCCTCTTGCCACCCAAGCTCTTGCCTTTCCCATCTCAGTAAGACCTGTCCTCTTCCATGAGAGCATATCACTAATAAACCCTGCTTGCACGCTAATACACTTGCTGGTCTGTAATCCTTTACTGCATTGGCAAGAAGAACCAAGCTCCTGTGACAGGTACACCCAATCTGCATATGGCTTTTACGAGGACTGCAACACAGGAGCTTCTCTGATGCACTTTGGGCACCACAGGCCTTCATACACCACTAACACCATCTTGAAATTATTGTATCTTTAAACTCTTGTTTGTTAAGTCTGATGGCATAATGGGCATGCACAATGTTGGTCATTCCTGGCCACCCATTCCCAGATAATGTCCACAATGGCGCAAGAGCACAAAATTCCCATGGACCCAATGGGTGGGAGTTCAGTGAGACCCAGGGTAAGAAGAGATTAAACATCTACATCTGCATAAGCATGATGAAGGGTGCTAACAGCTCCCAGAGGTCACACATTTCTTAGAACCAGAGCTGGGTTCAATACAGAGGGATGGTGAACAATTAGTGAGGATGCCATCATACCCTCTACTGCATAAGGGAGACCTAAGCATGACCCACCCTGTTCCTGCTGGGGTGGGTTCACAAAGGGACACCCACCCCAATGACCTGGAATGATGACCTTTCTGTCCTCCCAATGCCAGGCTTTGTGAAGAGTGTCTACATAAACTACATGGATTTCAATAATAAATATCCACTATTATTATATTTTATGCTTTTTTAAAGGAAGGTGTCTTTCTTGGGATTTGATTCCCTTCCCTGTTTCTCCCCCCGCCACCATAGCACAGAGAGGACACCATAAATTCAGTGTTCTGTGGCTTTCAGCCTGGGCCATGGGAAAAGGGCAGAGGCCTGTGAGATGCTGGCAGAAGGGCTGGGACTGAGATACAATAGGGAGGAGAACACACAGACTTCCAGGTGATGGTCACCACAACCTCCCACCAGGACAGACCCTGGAGCTCACTCAGAAGGCTTAGTGATTCAAGATGAACAGACAGAGGTCTGTTCCCTTTCCCTCCCTTTCAGCAGCAAACCACATCCTAGTGTAGCTGCCAGCCTCCAAGGTGTCCCCCAAATCCACATGCTGTCACCCCTGCCCTTATCCAATCCCTCCTTCACACAACTAAGCTGATCTGTGTTATGAAAATGGTGTGTGGCTCTCAAAGCTAAGTCATAAACTGGCCCTTTTGTTTCAGCCTTGCTCAAATTCTTCACACAGTCTCAGACCACCCTGTCTAGGGAGCCGGGTGTTTACACACCCCTCCCACTCACCAGTCAGAGGCTGGCAGCCACCATCCCTTGTTTTGAAGAGGCTCCAAGAAGTGAGTGCAGCCTGACATCTGCTGGATTCTGAGTCTCTTGCCCTTTACAGGAAGCTGAAGTCACTGTCCTGTCCCCATGACACCGGGTATGCCTCCAGTACCACACTAGCTGCACCTGCTGGCTTCCCAAATCCTCCACATGACACTGATCAACCTGGATGGGGCAGGTCAATAGTCCTTGAGCAAAAAGGACATCAGTGGCTGAGGTGACAGGACAGCATGGTCACTTGCCTCCATCACACATTTAACTCTGTGACTACAGTGGCCACTGCAGCTATAGCCAGCACCACCTGATTTATGTTCTGATTGTCTGCCACTCAGGTAAGGGAGCTGTGTCCTGGCTTGGGGACCATAGCTGGGCTGTTGGGATTAATCACCAGAATGGTCAGCCGCAAACACAGACCACCTCACTACCCTATAAGCTGGGGGCAGGTAAGCCTTTCTCAAATTTTGCAGATTTGACAGCCAAACCCTTCCCTGTCTGTCCCTGGTCTGGCCCCTGGTACTAAATGCCCTGGAATGTTCCTGCCCCAGCCTCTGAGAGCCACCCTTGGGGAGGTATGTTACCCATAGATACTGTCTTCAAATATCAGCTTCTTAGGAGTTACTAAAGAAAACATTTTAAAAAATAATTTTTTGCTGCAAGAGATTGTTAATCTCATTACCTGGAGAAAATTGTAACATTTTGAAATTTGCACTTTAAGATCTTCTTTTGCAGACTCTCATACTTGATGGGAGCATTATATTTTTTCTGCTGATATGCAGTTATTGTTTTAAAACATTAAGTTTGGGGAAAGCACCCATTATTCCATAATCCAGAAGGCACACCAATTAACAATGCAAGTTAGAGCTTTCTCTGCATGCACACATGGGCACACCCGCACACCTTTCCTTTACAAATGGTACAGAGCCCTGTCTGACTTCCTCACCAGCCTCTCTCCCTTCCAAATGCCTTGAACACCTTCCTTCAGTTTCCACAGTTACACTGGGTCCCACACCCCAGGCTGGGTTGAGGTTTCCCCAGCCTCCCTTGTTGGACAAGAATGGTGTCTCCAGGGAGAGCCTGGTCAGCACGCGTCAGACTAGTTCTGGGAGACGTGAATGTGCAGTGCGTGCAGTGCACTCAGTGCCCAGGAAGGCTCTCCAGTGTCCTGCATTTAGGGGGAAAGCACACTCCATTTCCAGGCCTCACAAAACATCAGTGCCCTCCTCTCAGCCTTCTCCTGAGGAAGGTGTTTCAAAATCCTTGAGGCCTTGGTGGGGGTGGGGACACTGCTTTCTGGAGAGCAGAGGAGAAACACGACGCTGAGTGGTGGCTCTCAGGTGGGACCACGGGCATTATCCTTTTTACCCTAGCCTCTTTGGTTTTGCAGCTTTTTACCCAGGTGACACCTTCTAATGAGGTCCCCAAAGATGCCTCAGACGCTGTGGTTGGTGATGGAAGGTCAGGATGCAGCAAACTCAAGCCCTTCCCACAAGTCAGCATGGTGCTGACAGCCACTGGGCTTAATGAACATTTAGCCTTGTACTGTGGTGTCTCTCCTGCTGTCCTGTTACAAAGATCTCTCTGGGCACGAGATGGACTACTGATGTTCCCCGATGGTCCCCTTGGTCTCAAGAGGCAAAGGAGAGACAGGGCTATCCCTCCCATCTACTTCCTAGAGAATGACTGAGGCCCATTCCCAAAAATGTAGGTTAGAAACAGCAAAGGGAAAACTCCAGTCTCATTCAAGGAGCCCAGCTGAGGGGATTTAGACCTCATGGGGATTGTTCTTTGCAGGTTCTGTTCCTGTGTCATCTTCACACCAAAAGGAACAAGGACAAGGAAGTCCAGATTTCCTACAGCATCATTGGCTCGGGTGCTGATCCACCTCTTTTCTTTTTCTTTGTCCTCACCCAAGGACATTTTTGTCATTGCTTTTAGAGAGAGGGAGGGGAGAGAGAGAAACATCGGTGTGAAGATTGGTTGTCTCCCATACACGTCCCAACCATGAATCAAACCCTCAACCTAGGTACGTGCCCTGACTGGAATGGAACTCTCAACCTTTCAGTTACAGGATTATGCTCCAACCAACTGAGCATCTGGCCATGTCTGACAAACCCCCTTTGGTGTTTGTTGTAAGAAGGGAAAGTCGGTGTCTCCAGGTGACGACAACCCTTGGACAGGGAGAAGCAATCTGCACTGTTGCAAGTGTCTCCTGTGTGGCTTCAGGGGATTCTAGAACCAGGGGTAAGGGCCTCACTTTCCAAATACTTCAGACAGCCACTTGTCTTGTGAAGCTACTCATGACACATTTTTAAGCCCCTTTCACATCCCAGGGGCTGCACATTAAAGTTAAGAGGGTGGAGGTAGGCAGGGCTAGGTGCAGAACTGAGCTGTGTCCGTCATAGACAAGCTCTGGGCCTCACTGGACATGAAACTTACATGGCAGGCCAGCTTCTCAGCTCAGAGTAGACAGCAGCAGATGAAAAATAAATAAAACTGAAAATTCCGCGTGAAAGGACATCCTGATGGGTTGATCTCCAGTCCCCCTCTCCTGACAATGGCAGCCACTGCTGTTTTCTCCCCCTTTTCTGCCATCATGGCAGCTTTGTCCCCACAGCAAACCCTTCTCATCATCCAGCACCAACCATCTCATGATGACCACATGAGGGGAATAGCCACCTCAGGTCCATTCATGGACCAAACTCCAAAGTCTTAGTTTAAGAGACCAGGACTCACTCCCCCCACCCAGCTCTCCCCTCTGACTTGCGAGATCAGTGTCCAGACAGAACTCCCCTGACATTGTCAGGGAAAGATGGATGAGGGCCTGGGAGCAGTGGGACAGGTGGAAGGATGAGACCTGGAACAGCCACATGCCCTTCCCTCAGGTCCCTGATAGTTTCATGTTAATGAGGGACAGTGTTCCCACAGCTACAGCCATGTCAGAAGAGGTCCTAAATATTTCCAGATGAGTGAACAAATAACATTGAAATTGCTACAGTAATGTGGTGGACTATGCTGCTGTATCACTTCACAGGCAGTACTGTCGTCTGCACAGTGAGCGGACTAAAATGGGGGCATGCTGCACTTTAGACTTCTGTGCTAATTTTGTTGCCATGCTGGTTAGTAGCTGTTGGGATATCGACTCCCCTCCGCATTTCCCTGCAGGCACCACCAGGATGCAGGTCACAGCGATGGACACAGCCAACGACAAGAACACCTTCAACACAACCACGGCTCACATCACAGTGCCTCAGCACTGCACGCTCACCATCAACCAGCACACAGGCATCATCACTGTGCTCACTTCAGGGCCAGACTGACAGGATGGGGGGCAGGTGGGGCCACTGTGTGGTGTCCATGTATATTTGTCCCAGCTGGTGGGCACAGACATCGACCAATCAAAGCAGACATCAGCCAATCACAACAGACTCTTACTTAGAACATGCACCAACCAGTCAGAAGGGGCATCTGCTGCAGATTGGGTCCTGCTGGTGTCCACAGGCTGACTTTGATCCCTGAGCAGAGTAAGCCCTAGGGAATCACCATAGTACATCAGAAATGTGCCTCACAAGATAGCCCTGTATGTAGCAGGATGAAATGGCCTCTCACAAAATTAGACCACATTCTCTGCTGAAAATAGAAAACACTCCCAGCATTGCCTGCCACCATAAGAGTGGAACACATAACTGAAGGGGTCCCAGAACCCATTATCTGGTGCTGGGACTGGGAATGTATCAGTCAGATCCCAATCCAAGTAAAGTCTCCTCAGGTCAGTTCTGGGAGGGGATGGTCTGAAATGCCTCTTTGTGGAGTGGGGGGCCAAGGCAGAAGCTGAGCTGCCTGTCAGCCCTGCCTTGAACACCTCATAGGACCCAGTCCAGAATCTGGTAGTTTAACAGAGAGGATGGTCCTTCTAGGTGGGTGCCTCAGGGGCTCCTCATCTGCTCTCTGGGTGGCGCTAGATGGATGAGCCAAACCTGCCTCTGATCCCCAGGTCAGAGCACCGCATGTCTGTCTGCAGAGCATGCTCCTGTACAGCCCAAGGGTTCAAGGTGGAGGCATAAGTAGAAATCCTTCACTTCCTCGAACAACCAAAAGGAGGATAACAGCCAATCTAAAATCAATAAACAACCAGAAGTGCCAGACAACCAAACTGCATGGAACTCTGACACCCAAAGAATTGAAGAAACAGTCAACCAGACCAAACAGACTGGTGTGCCAAGATGAAGAACTATGTCCCAAATGAGAGAACAGAGCAAAACTCCAGAAAGAGAGCTAAGCGATGAGAAGATAGTCAGCCTATCTGATGGAGAGTTCGAAGCCCTGGTAATCAAAATGCTCACAGAACTGATTGAGCTTGGTCATCACAAAATGAAAGAACAAATGAAGACTACCCAAAGTGAAATAAAGCAAAATATTCAGGGAACCAAAGTGACAGGAAGGAAACCAGGACTTGAATCAACTGTTTGGAACAAAAGGCAGAAATAAACATACAACTGGAGCAGAATGAAGAAACAAGAATTCAAAAAAATTAAGAGGATCTTAGAAACCTCTGGAACAACTTTAAATGTTCCAGTATCTGAATTATAGGAGTGCCAGAAGGAGAAGAATAAGAGTAAGAAATTGAAAATTAATTGCAACAAATAATGAAGAAAAACTTCCCCAATCTCGCAAAGGAAATAGACTTCCAGGAAGCCCAGAGAGTCCCAAAGAAGGTGGACCCAAAGAAGAACACACCAAGGCATATCATCAAGTTACCCAAGATTAAAAGATAAAGAGTACATTTTAAAAGCAGCACAAGAAAAGGAGACAGTTGCCTACAAAGGAGTGCCCACAAGGCTATCAGCTGATTTCTCAAAAGAAACCTTACAGGCAAGAAGGGGCTGGAAAAAAGTATTACAAGTCATGAAAGGCAGGGACCTACATCCAAGATTGTTCTATTCAGCAAAGCTATCATTTAGAATGGAAGGACAGATAAAGTGCTTCCCAGATAAGGTCAAGTTAAAGGAGTTCATCATCACCAAGCTGTAACTATATGAAATGTTAAAGGGACTTATCTAAGAAATTGAAGAAGATCAAAAACTATGAACAGTAAAGTGACCACAAACTCGCAACTATCAACAAATGAACCAAAAAGAAAAGAGAAACAACGAAGCCCTAACCCTAACCCTAACTTCTGAAAACAACTAAGCAAACAACTAGAACAGGAACAGAATTGGAGAAATGGAGATCACATGGAGAGATGTCAGTGGGGATGGGGGAGAGAGGAATAGAGGGGAAAAGGTACAGGGAAGAAGAAGCATAATTGGTAGGCATAAAATAGATGGGGAGAGATTAAAAATGGTATAGGAAACAGAGAACTCAAAGAACTAATATGTACAACCCATGGACATGAACTAAAGGGGGGAGGAATGCTGGAGAGTTGGGGGTGTAGGGCAGAGGCGGGATAAAAGGGGAAAATTGGGAAAACTGTAACAATATAATAAAAACTTAAAAATAAATAAACATAAGTGACTAAGAACTAAAATAAATTTAAAAAATAACTCAATATGACTGATGGTAAAGATCCTATGGACCAAACCTTAAGAAAGAAATCTTCACCCTTGAATGCACAGGTTAGAAATAGAAGCTGGAAATGCACAAGTTTTGCACCTGTATGAGGAACCTAAAATAGTAAAAAAAAATCCAGTCAAAGTGGAGGAAATCAGCCTGCAGACAAGTCCTCAGGGACACGGACATGAAATGAGAGCGCTTGTAGTTTACTATACTTTTGTTTTAAACTCTTGGTGGATAATTTCAAATACATTTGACGTCCATGTTATTTAAGAAAGCTGCAACGGAAAAAGCAAATTACGAACGATTTTCAAGCACACTTGACACTTGTCAAAACCTCCCTCTATTATGCTACAAAGCCAGTTCCAAGAAACGTCACATAAAACATGCTTATTCCTCCCTTAGCCGATATCTGGAGACCAGACGCAAAGTAACTGCACAGTCCTGACATTTGGACGTCTTCAACTGCACTTCTAAATTACACTACTATGAAAGTCTATGATATTCCCCCTGCAATCACTCACTTTTCCTGCTGACCTGCACTAAGGTGTCATTCCCAAAAATGCCCACGAGATGGCAGCAGAGATCGATAGAGACAATGCATATCCCACTAATGGCTTGGCTGAAAGGTTCCTTCACTTTTTAGTGTAAGATGCAATGATGGCACACTTTTCATTTTCCCCCAAAAATGTGACTGCACAATGTCATTGCCAGTCAGTTCCACTGCCCTCTGCCATCTTTCAGGCAACTTCCCATTCCATCATCCAACAGCACTGTTACCTTTAGGAGCAGAGAGCTCTTCCAGGTGCCTTCTGCCGCCTTCCAGGGAACAGAAATTTCTCTCCACTAAGAGAAATTCGGAATACTGAACTAAATGAACATCATGCAAAGGTGCAAGGTAAGTACTTCATCTAGTAAGTACTGCGGGGGAATCACAACTGCGCAGCTAGGCTAAAACCATTTTTCCCTAGTCACCAAAGAGAAACTTGAGCTCCCAACTCATCCTGAAGCTTCTGCTTGGACTTTTTCCCTCAGATGGTGCTTGCAGTTGGTCTGATGGGGCAGCACGTGTTGTGAATTTCCCCAAGGAGCTCCTCCTACAGGACTTCCTCTGGTATCAACACACAGGCAACATCACCTCCTTTGGATGAAGACTGTCCTGTGGAGGAGCTGCTGGTGGTGGTTCCTTTGTTTGCCCACAATCTCTCCCATTCTACATTATTCTCAAATTTCAATGGTTCATACCCCCTCACAATTTGCTTGCAAGCAGAACGGTTTCCTTATGTTTCTGTAGAGAACCACATGTGGAAATGAGGTCAAGAAAGTTCCCACCCCCTGCCCAGCTTAACTTCTGTGGAGCCCAAACATCAAAGCGATTCACGTAATTGTGTAGATGCAAATGATTTTCAATGCTTGATATGGGATGTCACCTGTCTCCCACATGGCATAACATGGTCTGTCCTTAGTTAATATCTGTACTCAATGGCTCTCAACTGCAAATGGTCTGCCAGACCCATGGGGCACCTTTGTGGGAGAAATCTTGGGTATGAAACTTCGCAAACCACTTCTGGCACATTTCACCACCTACAGCACCTTCTCCGTACACACTACCAATCTTTATTTTGGCATTCCAGTTGTGTTTTCACCTTTCTTGAAATGACAAAGCCTAATGTGCCAAAAGTGTTCCTTATGTTCATCCATCTTCAGTATGAAAATGGCCACAAAATCACAATGGTTTTGAAGCATTTTTCTTTCAATGCACGTTGCTGTGACATCTGTTACAATGCAGTCTAACCCAACGCTTTCGAATAAAGTTAGACAAGTTCACAAACTAGAGCCACAGGATGGGGTGGGGCAGTGAGGGGGGGTGAACTGACTTTTGGGCCAACCGGGCATAAACAAAGCTTTAACCAGAATCACTCCATTGAAATATTTTACAGTATGTTTTTTTTGCTCTCACAGCACTTAAGCTAGAATTCGCTGAAAATAGGTGACTGGAAAGTTCTCCCACTTGGTACTTCTGCAGTAGACTCCTACAGACCTTCTAAAATGAACCACCATGTGAGTTACAAAGTAGTTTGAACTGAATGATGCTGAAGATACTAGATACCAAAACTTGAGAACAAAATGCGCACCTTTAAACACACAGGTTAGTCACATAACCTCATATTCTACACGAGTTGCACCTGTTTTAGGAACCAAAAAGAGTAAATGAAGCCAAGACACACTAGAGGGAACGTGTCTCTAGACATGTCCGGAAGGGCAGGTACATAAAATGATAATGTTTGTATTTTATTTTATTTATTTTATTTTAATTTCTGGGTGGAGAATTTTTACTAAATTTTATTTTCCCCTTGTTTGAGGAAACTACAACAGACAAAGCAATTCACAATTTTCATACACACTTAGAACTTGTAAAAACTTGACTCTATTACTCTACAAAGCCAGTTCCTAGAAACATCACAGAAAACACATTCATCTCTCCCTTTGCCCTTAACCTACAAACCAATCACAAGGTGACTGGACAGTGCTGACATTTAGACATTTTCAAATGTACTTAATACCACTGTCATCCAAAGTCATTGACATTCCACTGATATCAACTGCTTTTCTTGCTGACTTGCTTTAAGGTGTCATTCCCCAAAACGGCCACGAGATGGCAGCAGAGACAAATGCAACACATAACACACTAATGGCTGGGCTGAAAGGTTTCTTTCACTTTTTACCATGAGATGCAATGACAGGCACACTTTCCCTTTCCCCCAGCAACATGACTGCACAACGTCGTCACCATTTTGTTCCACTGCCCTCTACTATCTTTAAGGCAGGTTCACCGTTTCATCATCCCAAAACATTGTTATCTTTCAGAGCAGAGCTCTTCCAGGTGCCTTCTGCAGTCTTCCAGGGAATGGAAATTTCTTTCCACTATGAGGAATTCAGAAAGACCCAACTAAATAGCCATAAGCAGGTACAAGGTCTGACAAGTACTGCAGATGAATCATGTCTGCGAGCTGGGCTGGAACCATTTATCCCCTGGTCACCAAAGAGAAACGTGCATTCTCACCTCATCCTGAGGCTTTTGTGTCTTCGGCAGACAAATTCCAGACTCTTCCTGTCCGGTGGTGCTTTCAATTCATCTGAACCAAAGCAGTACTTGTTACGAGTAATCTGCTGGTTTTCTCAAGGAGCTCCTAATGCAGGAGTCCCTCCCGAACCCACCACAAGGGCAACATCATCTCCAATGGATAAAGGCCGCCTTTTGGAGGGCTGCCAGTGATTATTCCTGTTTGTCCACAATCTCTCCCATTCCATGTTGTTGTAAAAGTTGATGGCTCATCCCCTCTCACAACTGGTCTTGGAAATGAAAAGTTTTCCTTACGTTTCAGTGCAGAACCCTTGTGGAAATGCAGTCAAGAGGGGTTCCCACCACCCCACTTAACTTCTGTGGAAGCCAAACATCAATGCAACTAATGTCACCATGCTGGTGCAAATACTTGTCAAATCCTGATTAGGATACTTTGAATATATCCCCTGTTTCCCACAAGCCATCACGTGATCTGTCCTCAGTTAACATCTGCCCTCCATGGCTCTCCATTGCAACTGTTCTGCCTACCTGTCTCTGGACAACTGTTCCAGAGACATCTCCAGTATAAAACTTCTCAATCCACTTTCAACACGATCCATCAGTCACAGCATCTCCTCCATACACACAACAAATCTTTTCTTGCCTTACAGTTGCACTTGTACCTTTCTTGAAATGACAGCCTAAAAGGCCCAAAATGTTGCTTACCTTCATGCATCTTCAGTGTGAAAAGGACCACACACACATTCTCCAGTTGTGATGAGGTTTTTATTTTGGATGCTGACACAGTCTAACAAAACGGTTTCAAATAACGTTTAAGGCAAGTACAGGCAACCAGATCCAGGTGATTGGGGAGGGTGGTGGAAGTGGGCTTAGAGGTCAAATGGAGTTTTGGGATGAATGGACTTTTGGGCCGAATAAACATTTTAGCCAAAAGAACTTTTTGCCTGGAATCTTTGGCCAACAGACTTTTTGGGAAATCAAACTTTTTATCTGAATGGACTTTTTCACCAGAGTCTTTGGCATAATGGACTTTTTCATCGAACAGACTTTTTGGGAGAACGGACATTTTGATTGCACTTTTTGGCCGAACGGACTTTTTTTGGCAAATGGACTTTTTGGCCAAAGTCTTTGACTGAATTGCCCACTTTTTGGCCATATGTACTTTTTGGCCAAACCCACTTTCTAGCCAACCAGGTTGAGGCAAAGTTGAAGTGGCAATGCAGCCTGAAATCTATACAACCTGTTTCTTTCCTCACATAGCATTTAAGCTAGAGATATCACTGAGAATGGAGGAGTAGACAGTTTGGGACTTCTGAAACTGCCTCCTACAGAACCACCAAAATGAACCATCATTTTATTTACAAAATAACTTGACCTGAATGATGCTAAGGATGCTACGAACCAAAACCTGAAAAAGAAATCTTCACTCTTGAATGCACACGTTAGAAGCAGAAGCAGGAAATGTACAAGTTTTGCACCCATGCAAGGAATTTAACATGGTAAATGAAGTCCAGGCAAATCCAAGAAGATATGTAGACATGTCTGGAAAGGCATGTGTATACAATGATAGTGCTGATGTTTTACTTTGCTTTTTTTGATACCTCTTGGTGCAGCATTATTTGTAAATTTTATTTCCACATTCTTTAAGGAAGCTGCAGCACGCAAAGCAATGACAAGTGATTTTCAAGCACACCTGCAACTTGTCAAAGCCTGGCTCTAGTATGCTACAAAGCCAGTTCAAAGAGAGGTCACATAAAACAGGCTCATCACTCCCTTTGCCCTTAATCTACAAACCAGTCACAAGGTAACTGGACAGTGCTGACACTAGACGTTTTCAAATGCACTTGTATATTCTACTTCCATGAAAAGTCATTGATATTCTACTGGAATCAACCACTTTTCATGCTGACCTGCACTGAGGTGTCATTTCCAAAGATAGCCATGAGATGGCAGCAGAGACAACCACATGGGACGCATATCCCACTAATGGCTGGGCTGAAAGGTTCCTTGGCTTTTTACCATGAGATGCAATGACGCACTTTTCATTTTTCCCCAAAACATGATCGCACAAAGTCATCACCCTTTTGCTCCACTGCCCTCTGTCACTTTACAGACCACTTCACCATTCCATCCTCCTATAATATTGTTATCTTTGGAACAGGGAACTCTTCCAGGTGCCTTCTGCAGTCTCCCAGGGAATGGAAATTTCTCTCCAATAAGAGAAATTCGCAAAGACCAAGCTAAAGGGTCATGGAAGGTGCAAGGTCTGATGAGTACTGTGGATGAGTCAAGACTGCCCAGCCAGGCTGGAACTGCTTTCCCCTGGTCACCAAAGAGAAACATGCATTCTCACCTTCTGATGGGAGATTACATGTCTTCTGCTGACATATTCAGGACTCTTTCCCTGGGGCAGTGAGTTCCATTGGTCCAATGGGGAGGAGTACTGTTAGAAGTAACCGCCTAGTTTCTGGTGAGGAGCTCCTAGTACAGAACTAACGATCCCACCATACACACAGCATCGCCTTCTTTGGGTGCAGACCACACTTTGGAGTGGCTGCTGGTGGTTCCCTTCGTGTACCCATGATCTCTCCCAATCTACGTTAGTGTCAGATATCAGCGATTCATCCCCCTCTTCACAATTTGTCTTGGAAACACAATGTTTCCCTTGTGTATCAATAGACAACCTGATGTGGAAATGCCATCAGGAAGAGATCCCTCACCCCAGTTAACTTCTGTGGAACCCAAACATCAAAGTGATCAACATAACTCTGATGGTGCAAATGATTCTCGATGCTACATTTCCATTCTTTGAGTATGTCACCCATCTCCTGCATGGCATATCAGGGTCTGTCCTCAGCTAACATCTGGTCTTCATGGCTATCAACTGCTACTGGTCTGCCAGACCAGTAGGGCATCTTTGCACCAGAATTCTCCTGCATGAAACTTTGCAAACCATTTCTGACACATTCCATAACTCACAGTGCCTTCTCTGTACACAAAGCAAGTCTTTTTTTTTTTTTTGCCTTAAAGTTGTGCTTTTACCTTTCTTGAAATGACAAAGCATGTGCCAAAAAAGTTTATCCATCTTCATGGACACATGAAATTGGACACACAACCATTCAAAACATGTGGTGAGTTTAATTTTAATGCACACTAATAGAAGAGCTGTCCTGATACAGTCTAACAAAATGGTTTTCAATGACATTAAGCACAAGCATGAGCAACCGGAGCATGTGATAGGCAGGGTTGGGGTGGCAGAGGAGATGGAGGACCCAACAAGCTTTGTAGCCAACCTGATTTAAAGCAAGTTTCAACCAGCATCGCATCATTGAAATCCTATACAATATGTTTTCACTCTCATAGACCTTAAGCTAGCATTCAATGAGAATGGGTAACTAGAAAGTTCTGTCATTTGGGACTTATGAAATAGACTCCAAAGGAACCTCCGAAATGAACCACCATTTGAACTACAAAATAACTTGACCTGAATGATGCTAAAAACACTACATACAAAAACATCAGAAAGAAATCTTCATCCTTAAATGCACAACTTAGCAACAGAAGCACAAAATGCAGAAGGGCTGCACCCATATTATGAAACTGGAAGGATAAACGAGCGATAAAACAGAAAATAAGTGCCCGTCGGCCTGTCCGGAAGGGCACGGACGTGTGATGGCAGCACTTTGGTATTCTTTTCCTTGTTATACTTCTAGATGGAGAATTCTGAATAATTTTTACTTCTATCCTTCTTCAAGGAAGCTGCAGCAGACAAAGGAATGACAAATCATTTTCAAGCACACCTGCAACTCGTCAAAGCCGGGCTCAACTACACTGCAAAGCCAGTTCCTAGAAAGGTCACATAAAACACGTTCATCCCTCCCTTTGCCCTTAACCTGCAAACCAATCACAAAGTAACCAGACAGTCCTTACCTTTAAACGTTTTGAGATGCACTTGTAAATAACATTGCCGTCAAAAGATACTCCACTGGAATCAACTAGTTTTCCTGGTGAACTGCACCAGAGTGTCATTCCCAAAAATGACCATGAGATGGCAGAAGAGATCAACAGATGCAACACATATCCCACTAAAGGCCTGGTTGAAAGGTTCCTTCACTTTTCATCATGAGATGCAATGACGGGCACACTTTTCATTTTCCTTCAACAACATGATGGCACAACATTGTCACCATTTTATTCTACTGCCTTCAGCCACCTTTCAGGTAATTTCATGATTCCATGGTCTCACAACATTGTTATCTCTCAGAGCAGAAAACTTCTCAGGGGGCCTTCTGCAGTCTTCCAGGAAATGGAAATTTCTCTCCACTAAGAGAAATTCAGAAAGACAGAACTAAATGGTCATGCACAGGTGCAAGCTCTGGTGAGTACTGTGGATGAATTGGGACTGCTCAGCCAGACTGGAACCATTTCTCCCTGGTCACCAAAGAGACATGTGCGCCCCTGCTTTATCCTGAAGCTTCTGTGTCCTCTGCTGACAAATTCTAAATGCTTTCCCACAGGCAGCTGTCAGTTGCCCTGACGGAGAGCAGTACTTGCTGGAAGTAATGCACTGGGTTTCCACAAGGAGCTCCCACTGCAGGACTCCCTTGGGAATCCACCACATACACATTACCTCTTTTGAATGAAAACCACCCTTTGGAGGGGCTGCTGGTGGATTCCCAAGGGAGTTTTCCCCAATCTCTCCCATTCCACATTATTCTCAAATATCAATGGTTCATCCCCCCTCATAATTTATCTTGGAAGCAGAACATTTTCCTTACATTTCTGTACAGAACTTCTTGTGGAAATTGTGGTCAAGAGGAGTCCCCTACCACCTCACTTAACTTCTGCGGAACCCAAATGGCAAAGCGATTAATGTAACCAGGCTTGTGCAAATGACTTTTGAAGGCTGATTAAGATACTTTGAATATGTCCCCTGTCTTCCACGTGCCATAATGTGATCTGTCTTCAATGAACATCTCCCCTCCGTGGCTCTCCACTGCAACTGCTCTACCTACCCATGGGCAACTGCACACAAGAAATCTCCCACCTAACACTTGGCAATCTACTTCTGACATGTTCCATCATTCACATTGCCTTCTCAATACACACCACAAACCTATTTTTGCCTTACAGTTGTGCTTGTACTGTTCTGGAAATGACAAAGCCTAATGTGCAAAAAAAAATTGCCTATGTTCATCCATCTTCAGTTTGAAAATAACAACACAAATATTCACCAGTTTTGATGCACTTTCTTTAATGCAAGCAGATATGACAGGTGTCACCATAGAGTCTTCAAAAATGGTTTCAAATGACTTTAATGACAAGTATACAGGACCAGAGTCACATAACAGGCAGGGTTGGGGGTGAAATGAAATGTCTCTGTGGCCAAGTGGAATTAAAGCAATATTCAACCAGCATTGCAGCATTGAAATCCTATATAATATATTTATTGACCTCATAGCACTTAAGCTGGCATTCACTGAGGATGGATGACTAGGAAGTTCTGTCGTTCAGGTCTTGCAAAATAAACTACATAACCTCTGTAATGAACCACCATTGGAGTTAAAAAATGACTTGACCTGACTGATAGTGAAGATGCTCCATACCAGAACTTGAGAAAGAAGTCTTCACCCTCGAATACACAGGATATAAACAGAAGCTGGAAATGTGCACATTATGCACCCATATGAGGAACCTGAAATAGAAAACAAAGTGCAGGAAAACTGGAGGAAATAGACCCGTAGATATGTCTGGACAGGCATGTACATAAAATGAAAGTGCTGGTATTTAAATTTTTTTTACCTCTTGATGGAGAATTTTAAGTAAATTTTACCTATGCATTGTTTAAAGAAGCTGCAACAGACAAAGCAAATTACAAATAATTTTCAAGCACACTTGGCACTTCTAGAAACCCGAATCTATGAAGCTACACAGGGAGATCCAAGAAACGTCACATAAAACCCACTTATTGCTCCCTGGCTGTAAATCTGGAGACCAGTCACAAGGTAATTGGACAGTGCTGACACTTGGACGTTTCCAAATGCACATGAAAATACTACTGACATCAGAAGTCACTGATATTTCACTGTAATTAATCACTTTCCCTGCTGCCCTACACCAAAGTGTCATTCCCCCAAAAAAGGCCAAAAGGTGGCAGCAGAGACCAACACATGCAATGCATATCCCACCAATGGCTGGGATGAAAGGTTCCTTCACTTTTTACCATGAGATTCAATGACAGGCACACTTCTCATTTTACTCCAACAACATGACCACACAACACCATCACCGTTCTGTTCTACCACCCTCTGCCACATTTCAGGCAACTTCACCATTCCATCATCCCACAACATTGTTGTCTTTCAGAGCAGAGAATTCTTACAGGTGCCTTCTGCAGTCTTCCATGGAATGGAAATTTCTCTCCAATAAGAGAAATTCGCAAAGACCAAGCTAAAGGGTCATGGAAGGTGCAAGGGCTGGTGAGTACTGTGGATGAATCATGACTGTGCAGCCAGGCTGGAACTGTTTTCCTCCGATCACCAAAGAGAAACATGTGCTCTCACCTTATCCTGAAGCTTCTGCGTGTTCAGCTGACAAATTCCACACCTTTTCCCTTCAGCAGAGCTTTCAGTTGGTCTGACAGGGAGAACTTGTTGCAAGTAAGCTGCTGGCTTTCTGCAAGGAGCTCCCACTGCAGTACTCCCACCAGAATCCACCACCAGGGCATTATCACCTCCTTTGGATGAAGACCACCCTTGGAGAAGCTGCTGGTGGTGGCTCCTTTGTTTACCCACAATCTCTCCTGCTCCACATTATTCTCAAAAAGCAATGATTCATCCTCCCCCAATGCACAATCTTCATGGAAACAGTACATTTTCCTTATGTTTCAGTGCACAACTGCATGTAGAAATACAATCAGGAAGCATCTCCCACTTCCCCCCTTAACTTCTGTGGAGCCCAAGCATCAAGGCAATTAGCGTAACCATGCTGGTGCAAGCGATTTTCAAAGTCTGATTAGGATACTTTGAACATGTTGCCTGTCTCCCATGTGCCACAATGTGCTCTGTCCTCAGTTAACGTCTGCCGTTTACGACTCTCCACTGCACCTGGTCTGCTAGACCCGTGGGGCAACTGTGTGCAAGAAATCTCTGGCATGAAACTTCACAATCCACTTCTGATGCGTTCTGTCAGTCACAACACCTTCTCGATACACACCACAAACTTTGTCTTGCCTCACAGTTGCACATGTGCCTTTCTTTAAATAACGGGCCTAAGGCCCAAAATGTTGCTTACATTCATGTATCTTCAGAGTGAAAAGGACCACACACACATTCACCACTTGTGATGACATTTTTTAAATCATACACTGTTAAGACAGCTGTACCACACAGTCTAACAAAATAGTTTTGAATGACAATAAAGGCAAGTATGGGCAACCGCAGCCAGGTGATGGTGTGATTGGGGGCATCAGTGGAAGTGGGGTTGAGGTCCGAATGGACTTATTGACTGAATGGACTTTTTGGCTGAACGGACTTTTAGCCAACCCCATTTAAGGCAAGTTTCAACCAGTATCGAAGCTTCCAAATCCTATACAGTATGTTTTTGCTCTCATAGCACTTAAGCCTGCATTCACAGAGAATGGATGAAGAGAAACTTCTGTTGCTCTGGACTTCTGAAACAGACTCCTACGGAACCCCCCAAATGAACCACCCTTTGAATTACACAATGACTTGACCTGAATGATACTAAAGATTCCAGTCACTAACTCTTGAGAAAGAAATCTTCATTCTGGAATGCACAGGTTAGAAGTAGAACCTGGAAAAGGACAAGGCTTGCACCCATACAAAGAATCTAAAATGGTAAACGAAGTCCAGGCAAAGTGGAGGAAACAACCATACAGACACTGATGGCACTGATATTTTACTTTGCTTTCTTTTGTACCCCTTGGGGCAGAATTATGTACAAATTTAACCTCTGCAATTTTTAAGGAAGCCATAACAGATGAAACAATGACACTTGATTTTCAAGCACAGCTGCAACTTGTCAAAACCTGACTCTATTATGCTACAAAGCCAGTTTCAAGAAACGTCACATAAAACGCATTCCTTGCTCCCTTTGCCTTTAACCTGCAAACCAGTCACAAGGTGACTGAACAGTGCTGACATTTAGAGATTTTCAAATACACTTGTGCATACCACTGTCATCCAAATTCATTGATAGTCCAAGGGAATCAACCTCACTTTTCCCGCTGACTTGCATTATGGTGTCATTCCCCAAACTGGCCATGAGATGGCAGAAGAGATGCACACTTGGAACACATACTCTATTATTTGCTTCAGGGAAAGGTTCTTTCACTTTTTACATGTAAAGGGAACCTAAAATAGTACATAAAGTCCAGGCAAAGTAGAGGACACGAGCCTGTAGACATGTCCAGAGGGACACATACATGAAAAGAGAGTGCTTGTATTTTACTGTAGATTTTTTAACTCTTGATGGAGAATTTTAAATAAATTTGAACTCTGTGCTATTTAAGGAAGCTGCAACAGACAAAGCAAATTACAAACGATGTTCAAGCAAACGTGGCACTTGTAAAAACCTGCCTCTATTATGCTACAAAGCCAGTTCCAAGAAATGTCACATCAAACATGCTTATCGCTCCCTTGGCTGATATCTGGAGACCAGTTGCAAGGCACCTGGAAAGTCCTGACAATTGGACATCTTCAAATGTGCTTCTAAATTACACTGCTAACAAAAGTCATTGATATTCCACTAGAATCAATTAGTTTCCCTGTTGACCTGCACTAAGGTGTAATTCCCCAAAATAGCCACGAGATGGAAGCAGAGATGCACACTTGGAACGCGTACTGAACTATCCACTTGGCCACAAAGTTTCTTCGGTTTTTCTGCTAATATGCAATGACAGGCACATTTTTTTCATTTTCCTCAACAATGTGACTGGACAATGGTTTTAATGTTTAGTTCCACTGCCCTTTGCTATCGTTCGGCCAACTTCACCATTCCATCTTCCCACAACATTGTTATCTTTTGGAGCACAGAACTCTTCCAGGTGTCTTTTGCAGTCTTCCATGGACTGGAAATTTTTCTCCAGTAAGAGAATTTAGGAAAGACTGAAATAACTGGCAGTCTGAGGGTACAACGTCTTGTGAATACTGCAGATGAATCGGGACTGCCCAGCCAGGCTGGAACTATTGTACCCTGGTCACTAAAGAGAAATGTGCTCTCCCGCCTTTTCCTGATGGATGATTACACGTCTTCTGCTGACAAATTCAGAACTCTTTCCCTGGGGCAGTGAGTTCCATTGGTCCAATGGGGAGCAGTACTTTGTAAGTAACTGCTTGGTTTCTGGCGAGAAGCTCCTAATACAGGACTGCCTAGTGATTCCACCATGTCCACAGCATCGTCTCCTTTGGGTGCAGACCACACTTTGGAGTGGCTGCTGGTGGTTCCCTCCATGTACCCACAACCTCTCCCAATCCACATTAGTTCAAATGTCAACAATTCATCCCCCACTCCACGATTTGTCTTGGAAACGGAATGTTTTCCTTGCATTTCAGTAGAGAATCTCATGTGGAAATGTGGTCAGGAAAGGTTCCCACCTCCTCCCCGGTTAACTACTGTGGAATCTAAACATCAAAGTGATTAATGCAACCATACTGGTGGAAATGATTTTCAACGCTTGATTTGGTCTTTTTGAGTATGTTGCCTGTCTCCCGCATGGCATAATGTGGTCTGTCTTTGATTAATGTCTGGACTGGATGGCTGTCAACTGCGACTGGTCCATCCGACATGTGGGGAACCCTCACACGAGAAATCTCCAATGAGAAACTTCACAAACCACTTCTGACATGTTCAAACCATTACACCACCTTCTTGTTCATCCCACAAATCTGGTATTCCATTTCACTGGCATTTCAACCCTCTTGATATGCCACAGTGCAATGTACTGAAAAGATTACTTCTGTTCATCCATCTTCAACATGAAAATGGCCACACACTCAACAGTTCTGATGAGGTTTTTTAAATGCACGCCGATAGGACATCTGTCATGATACAGTTTAACCAAAGGGTTTCAATGAAGTTACAGACAAGTACGTGACCAGAGTCCCATGATGGAGGAGTGAAGGTGGGGTGGTGAGGGACCAAATTGAGTGTTTGGCCAACCCAGCATAAAGCAGGCTTCAACCAGCATCGCAGTATTGAAATCATATACAGTGTGTTTTTTGCTCTCGTATCACTTAAGATAGAATTCACTGAAAGTGGGTGACTGGAAAGTTCTGTTGTTTGGCATTCATGAAACAGACACTTAAATAATCTCCAAAATGAACCACCGTTTGAGATACAAAATAACTTTAACTGAAATATGCTTAACATACTACACACCAAAACTTGAGGAAGAAATTTTCACCTGGAAATACACATGTTAGAAACAGCAGCTGGAAATGTACCAGTTTTTGCACCCCTATGAGGAAACTAAAATAGTAAAGGACATCCAGACAAACATGAGAAAAAGAGCCCAAAGACATATCTCTAAGGCCACATACATAAAACTATGACACTTTTATTTTATGTATATATTTTATTTTATATTTTACAGCACGGTAGAGAACATTGCATAAACTTTCCTTTTTTCATTGTTTAAGGCAGCTGCAAGAGACAAATCAAATTACAAATGATTTTCGAGCTCACATGCAGGTTGTCGAAGCCTGACGCTAGTACGCTACAAAGCCAATTCCAAGAAACGTCACATGACGTTCATCGCTCCCTTTGCCCTTAACCTGCAAACCAGTCATAAGGTAACTGGACAGTGCTGACATTTATCGACCGTTTTTCCTGCGGACCTGCACTAAGATGTCATTCACAAAAATGGCCACCAGATGGCAGCAGAGACCGATACTTGGAATATAGAATTCACAGAAAGTTTCCTTTGCTTTTTACCAAGAGAAACCTAAAATAGTAAACGAAGTCCAGGCAAAGTGGAGGAAACGGGCTGGTACACATGTCCTGAGGGGCACATACATACAGTGAGCGCATATGTATTCTACTTTACTTTCTTTTACCTCTTGGTGGAGAATGTTAAATAAATTTGACCTCTGTGTTATTTAAGGAAGCTGCAACAGACAAAGCAAATTACAAAAGATATTCAAGCACACTTGGTACTTTTAAAAACCTGCTTCTATTCTGCTACAAAGCCAGTTCCAAGAAACATCACATAAAACACGCTTATTGCTCTGTTAGCCAATATCTGGAGGCCAGTTGCAAGGTAACTGGACAGTCCTGACATGTGGATGTCTTCAACTGTGCTTCTAAATTACACTACTATGAAAAGTCTATGATATTCCACTGGTATCAACAATTTTTCCCTCTGACCTGGACTAAGGTGTCATTCCCAAAATTGGCCACGAGATGGCAGAAGAGACCCACACCTGGAACCTATATCCTACTAGGCTTGGCTGAAAGGTTCCATAGGTTTTACTGTGAGATACAGTGACAGGCACACTTTTAATTTCTCCCCAACAACGTGACTAGGAAGCATGGTAGCCATTTTGTTCCACTGCCCTCTCCCACCTTTCACATAACTTCACCATTCCATCATCCCACAACATTGTTGTCTTTCAGAGCAGAGAGCTCTTCCAGGTGCCTTTCTGCAATCTTCCAGGGAATGGAAATTTCTCTCCACTGACAAAATTTTGAAAAGACCAAACAAAACAGCCATGTGAAGGTGCAAGGTCTGGTGAGTACTGTGGAAGAATCACGACTGCGCAGCCACATTGGAACTATTTCCCCCTGATCATCACAGAGAAACGTGCACTCTCACCTTATCCTGAAGCTTACGTCTCTTCTGCTGACAAATTCCACACTCTTTCCCTTCCACAGAGCTTTCAGTTGGTCTGACAGGGAGCAGTACTTGTTGCAAGTCACCTGCTGGCTTTCAGCAAGGAGCTCCCACTGCAGGACTCCCTCCTGAATCAACCACAAGGTCAACATGACCTCCTCTGGATGAAGACTGCCCTTTGCAGGGGCTCCTGGTGGTGTTTCCTTTGTTTGTCCACAATGTCTCCCATTCCACATTGTTCTCAAATAGCAACTATCCATCCTCCCCTACCCCACAATCTTCATGGAAATGGAACGTTGTCCTTATGTTTCAATGCAGAACCGCATGTGGAAATGTGGGCAGACAGTATTCCCCACCACCCTGCCTAACTTCTGTGGAACCCAAGCATCAAAGCGATTCACTTAACCAAGCTGGCGCAAATGATTCTCGAAGCTGATCAGGATACTTTGAGTACATCACCTGTCTCCCTCCTGCCACAACGTGATTTGTCCTCAGTTAACGTGTGCCCTGGACGGCTCTCCACTGCACCTGGTCTGTGAGACCCGTGGGGCAACTGCAAAGATACTAGGCTAAGGAAATAAGAGAAGGGAAGGCGGATGTGTGCTCAACTCACAGTGCACACTGGGCTTTTTTTTTTAGGGTTTTGCCTGTTTTCTAACATTGAGGACTTTAGGGGAGATCTTAGAAGAGTCATCTCTACAGAATACTCAGCTTTCCAGGGGTGCCCTTTGATGTGCTGATGCAACAAAAGGAGCACACAGAGTGGTCAGGGTCCTTCTCTGGTGAATTTCTCCTTCAGGAAAGTCACCAGAGAAGGGCTGCGACTGAGGTGGGTCTTCCCCTGTGTGGTCTGGAATGTGTAAACCACTTGCTCTCCAATGCCCTTGGTTAGGGAAGTTAGATCCTCAGACTTATTACCCTGGCTGTAAATCATTGTCTTATTTAGCTATCAAACTCACATTTCCCATTCCACCTGGCAAAGAATTTTCCTACTTTTTAAATTAACCTGCTTTAACTCCATACACCTGGGGACTCATATGGCATTGAATTTGTCACAATGATCATCTGTGGACAGACACCAGACACCAGAGCCAAACTCAGGACCCTGGACACAGACCTTTGACTCTGAAACCTAGACCCTGGAGTGGAAACAAAAAGAAAACCAGGACTCCAGGCCCAAAGCCCCAAACCCAAAGCCATGTGCCCTCACCCGAGCCAGACCATGTGGTCCAAAGGCCAAACACCAGGTGCCAGGGACTGACAACCTTATAATGCCACATTCCATACACCACAACCTAAATCTTCATCTGCAAGTGGACCTCGCAGGCAAACCCAGGGCACAAAGCCACATCCTAAGAGGTGCAAGACTGCAGACACACAACCGAATACATTTTGACTCTGAAGCACAGGCCCTGGA